>OX393554.1:66568818-66853818 GCA_947650365.1 Chamaelirium japonicum
TAAACCATTATTTTAAATAACAAGTATATTTACATTAATTTAAATTCAAAATTAACCAGAACAAAAACAAGCATGATATTATGAGATAATATGCATGGTTTTAGTAAAATCAAAACCATAAATTCAAGATTACTAACAACAAAAGGAAGCATGATATTACAATAAAGTATCTAAGATTCTAGTACAATCCAAAACAAAAAGTCACAAAATAGTGAAATACAATATCATTTCTTTTATAAGCTACAATACTAGACACCTAGTCCTCTTCTTCTTCTCCGTATCCCTCCAAGACTCAAATCTTTATTAGACTTAAACTCCACCTCCTCATCACACTCTTCGTCTATCTCCTCATCTTCTTCATCACCACCATCAACACCACCATCAACAATTCATTATTGATCCTTACTAGTTTTAGTCGCTAATAATACATCTACTCCTCACTCCTTTCCCCTTTTCTTCTGATTGATGATCTTGGCATTGAATTGGACATAGATTAGGTTAAAATAAAGGAAAGCCCAACCCGCTTGGGCGCTCCTAGACCCGCTTGGTTGCTTAGGTGGCCGCCTAGCCCCACTTAGGGGCCTGAGCTGCTTTTCTACTCTGCCTAGGGGCTTGAGCTGCTTTTCTACACCGCCTAGGGGCTAGGCTAGGCGGTGGGGGACCTTCTAGTGCCTAGGCGGCCGCTTGGGCCGATTTTTAGAACACTGGTGGTTTTCATCTATGTAACCTTCGTTGTTATATATATATACATGGAAATTATTTAAAACGTCTCCCACAAAAAGATGTTATCAATTCCATTTCTCGTTTCATAGTTTCACTTCCTCCTTTTGTTGATATTATATTCAAAATTTAATCAAATAAACGGTTTTCACTTTGATTTCTTACCCTTTGATCTGAACTCGTTTTTTATTCTGTTAAATATTGTATTTGCTATGCATGCTTCTGTGTGTCGCACAATGCATCTTTTGTGCTAAAGTACTTGGTTAGTTTGTGATTGCATGGATTTGTGGGAGAAATATGTAATTTTCAAAGCTCGATGATATCTGATTTAATCTCAATTGCACTACGACAGTTGTTTTGGGATCCCCAATTAGTAGTCTAGTAAGGATCTTCTATAAAGTTGAATATTAATGTAATAGGGTTCTGTGATATATTAAGGTTTTTGTTGGAAATCAGTCGATTATGAGCTTCTAGAACTAAAATCTATACCGGAAAAATTCGAGGTCTCGAGAGGATTATATTAGGCTCTAGTCAATGTAGGCTTCTTGATTGAGCTATCGACTAAGAACTAGAATCTACTAATCATGCTGCATCAATTAAGTATAACTTGCATAAAAAATATGAATGACAACACTTACGGTGGTATGAAAGCAAAGGGATGGCTACTAGAAGGGTCACATTTCTTGCAAGGAGCTAAGGGATCACAAATTAGCATCACTCCAAGTAAGTTTGATGCCTCTCCGAGGAGGTTGCAACAGAAAATTGCAGCTTATAAGAAAGAATGAACTCACAACTAGTTTGGAGTGGTTGGATTTGGTGGTCAAAGTCCCCTTTATGAAGTACAATTTACTTGTCAGTCCCCTCCTTTTCCTGAGTTTCAGTTGGATTGGAATGCCAATCCATTCGAAAACATCACAATGGCTCAACCCTAATATTCTATAAGTTGAGGCCAATTTCTCTATTTCACTTTACTTGGGACTCTGATTCCTTTTGAATTTGAAATTAGACTCATATTTCTTTTGGAAATCCTATTCAATCTGAAATTAGACTCTTGTAATAAAGTTAGTATAGTTGGTTTTCAAAAAGATGAGTGACTCGTCTGATTGCTAACTGTCTTCCCTTCTTGTTCAGGAAAGCTCCAATGAACTGTGTTGTTCGTCCTTTTTTTTGCTCTGCTAAAACTTTCCGCATCAGTATTGTTACTATTGTAAGAGGGTATGCTTTACAATGGAAACATGTGGTGGGCTGTATTAGTTGTCCGTACCATTTATCATGATTTATCACACAGAAACACATTTAAACTAAAAATCAAATGTTTTGGAGACTTGTAATGTATCACTTGAACGGTCCCAAATGAATCGCTCTTCAGTAACAAAACCAACTATTCAATTTGGACCAGTTATGAATAGGTTACAAGTCCCGTAATTCATTTACTTTTTGTTCCGTGTAATTTTAAGATGAAGATCATGTAACGAATGGTTGATCAATTTTGGATATTCTGTGTGAACCCTTCCCAGTACACCCTGTGTGTATTTTGATCTTTTTCGTACGTACACAGGTACACACACAAACCGGTATTTGGTACGTGTGATGCATGTGAACAATGATCATTCTTCAAGTTGGTTATAATTGAGAGGAGGAAATGGTTAATGGCTGTCAATCACATGTGACTACGTTCTATTTTTCCAGTCTATGCAGTCAAAGTTGGTAGTCGGCCCCCACCCCCAGTTGGCCAAGGTATAGTATCCATGCAATGTACTATAATTGGTCAATAACTAGAGGATGGGAGACAGGCCATGGGTGATCATTCATTAGTGAAAACATGGATTTGGTTGTTCTAAAAAGCGGCCCAGGTGGCCGGCGAGGTGCTAGAAGGTCCCCCATCGCCTAGTCTAGCCCCTAGGCAGTGCAGAAAAGCGGGGCTAGGCGGGCTGAGCTTTCCTTTATTTTAACCTAGCCTATGTCAAATTCAATGGCAAGGTCATCAATAAGAAGAAAATGGGGAAGTAGCGAGGGGTAGATTTATTACTAGTGGCTCAAGCTAGTAAGGCTCAATGATGGATTGTTGATGGTGGCGATGATGAAGAAAATGATGAAAAAGTCGACGCCGATTCGGGACTTACTTGGTGAATGGTTGGAGAGGCGTCAGAGCGGATAATGTTCAAGTGTCTCGGAGAAGTTCTAGAAACGTTGGTGGTAGCTCTTTATCCTGTGAAGTTAGAGAACTTCATGAAAAAGATTTTGTATCGGATGAGTAGTCAGACGAAGAGTGTGATGTGCAGGTGGAGTTTAAGTCTAATGAAGAGAGTCTTGAAGGGATATGGAGGAGAAGAGTACTAGGAGTCTAGTACTGTAGTCTATAGGAGAAATGGTGTTGTATTTTACTATTTTGTGACTTTGTTTTGGATTGTACTAGAATCTTGGATACTTTATCGTAATATCATGCTTCCTTTTGTTGTTAGTAATCTTGAATTTATGGTTTGAATTTTACTCAAATCAGGCATATTATCTCATAATATCATGCTTGTTTTTGTTCTTGTTAATCTTGAATTTATGTTTATGTAAATGATACTTGTTCTTTAGAATAATGGTTGGGATAATCTTGAATTAAAATAATTAAAAAAAAATATTACATATAATATCAAAATAATAGTTAAAATAATTGAAAATAGCAAAACGCTTAGGCGCCACTTAGGCGGCCCCGCACCTCCTGACTAGTGCCTAGAACTTTTTAGTACCTTGATTTGGTTGATAGTTTGGTGACTTGAGGAATGGAAACAAATGGGTCGTGACGTCTTTTTAACGGATGTCTGACTTTTGTGATAGCCGAGGTGGATGTGGACATGTATTAAGCAATTTTATTTGATCAAGCCAGTATCAAACTAAATACCTTTAAGGTATGATACGAACTAGTACTCAACCACACGGTTTATGCAGTTGAACTGGAGTCTCATGGTGCTTATTTATTATTTATATTTGTTTTCACATAATAACTTGTCAAAACAGAACTGGTGTAGTAATGATTGACTATTACTAGACAACGTTAAAGACCTCTGTTCGACTCTTGTACGTGCCCCTCTAGCAACAAGGAAAAAAAAACTCAATACAACAAAGATTAGAAAAATCAATTGAACTATTTTGGTTTGATGTCCGATTCAGATGGTTCCGGATGTCTTTGAAGTGAACCTTTTCTGTTCGATTGTCTTTTAAATTGCTTACGTTGTTATGTCTCTCCAAATTGGGATCATGTGAGGGTTGCTCATGGGTGCACAATTCATTCTTTCCAAGTGAGGAGTTTGTGTTACATACATAGAGAGAAATATGCTTTATGACAGTGACAAACCGAACAACCCGTGTAGTCAAGGCGTATAGGCGACAACTCTTAGGGACTGCCTAGGCGGTGATTTATATATTGCATACAAATTTATATACATATTGTATATTTTATATTATTTACAACATGAACTTCCACAAGTGAGAGATTAAAGGGGAGGCCTCTACATGTGGTGAGTGCTATCACTTTTTAATAGGAAGGAAGATGGCTTCCTTTCTATCTTCACCACAAAATCTCAGTATTAGATGGAAGGTACGGATCGGTTTCAAGAAAAATTACCTCAAATAGCCGCAAAAGGTAGAAAAGTGGCTATTCGGAAAGAAGAGGATCTAGACAGAGGCAAGACTGAAGAATCACTGTCGTTTGTTCCTTGCTTACCTCACCGCCATCAGTCACTAACCTCCCCACCCTGTTGGTCACCTGTTCGTTACTTGCCCCACTGTGTTACTTGCCCCATCGTCATTGGTCACCTAGGAAGCACGGACACTCTTTCGGAGGCCCCGTATTCGTGTCGGACACGTGTCAGACACTGACACGTGCCGGACACGTGCCGGACACGTGTCAGATTCTTTTTTTTTTTTTTAAATTTTAGTACTATTTGGGTCGCGGACACGCTCTAGACACGCTGCGGACACGTTCCGGACACGGACATGCTGTGGACACGTTCTGGACACGCTACGGACACGTTCCGATCCTTCGGACACGGTGCAGATAATGCAATTACACACCACCTTTTATCTACTGTTGAGGTTTCAGAATTTGATGAAACTTGGTGGGGATGCTTTATATGGCAAGTTGATCATCCTCATAAAAAATTATCAAATTCTATCATAGTCACCAAGTTCGGGTTCGGCAATAAGTCGGTAAGGGTAAAACTCAGGAAAGTTCGGCAAAAATCGGAATGTTCGGGAAAAAAGCGGGTTCGGGTTTTAATCGGCAAGGGTGAAATTTGAAAAAAATCGGCAAGTTCGTGGCCTTCAAAAGTCAAGTTTTTAGCCTACATTTAAACAACTAAGTAACCCACAAAACAACCCGACAAAGTAACATACCAAGTTACGAACATTATGATAAGTTGATAACGGCATCCCAAAAGAAAATATTGCAAAATTTAAGATGTCAATTGTTCGATAGTCACTAATCAAAATAAAATAGAAACTATGCATCCATTGTGTCGTCGAGAGCATTCAATGCCAAACTTGCATCATTCTCTTCATCCTCCATGAATTCAATGTCATCGGAAGAAAGTTGAATTTCAATGGCATCGGACTCATTATCGATACAGTCACAAAATTCGGCAAAAAAACACATTTTTAACCTTTTTTTTCAATAAAAAACAACAAAAAACCGACGAATTTGGTAATCTGTAAAAATCGAAAAAAAAAACGGTAACAAATCGGTTGCCCATTAAGTCGTGTTTTAAGCGCGTTTTTTTCTTGAAAAAAACGCCGAACTTTGTTACTATGAATTCTATAACCTTTAGGGGCATCAAATATGCTATTTAAATTAACGGTTAAAATGAACGGTTGATAAAACTTTTAACATTTGATGCCCCAAGAGGTTACAAAATTTAATGATTTTTTGTGAGGATGATCAACTTGCCATAAATAGCATCCCCACCAACTTTCATCAAATTTTGAAACCTCTAGGGTGGGTAAAAGGCTGTGGGTAAAAGGCTGTGTATAATTGCATATATAATTGCATATATATATATATATAAATATATATATATATATGTGGAATGTTACAGTGAGCTGTGAGCTGTCGGTTCAGAAAGTGAGCTGCGGGTATTTTGCCCCCGCTAGGAGTTTTGGAATTTGTTGAAATTTGGTGAGGGTGTTGTTTAGGGTAAGGTGATCATCCTCACCAATTTTAATCAAATTCCAAAACTTCTAGCGAGGTCAAATAGTCGAAGCAAAATCTGCCGTCCGTAGTCTCTATTAAAATCTGCAGATTTTGCTTTGACCATTTGACCCCCATCCTCACCAAATTTCATCAAATTCCAAAACTTCTAGGGGGTCCAAAAATACCCGCAGCTCATTTTCTCCTACTGCAGCTCACAGCTCAACGTAACAGCCCCCCCCCCCCTCTCTCTCTCTATATATATATATATATATATATATATAAGTGCTATAGTGCGGCATGCGGTAAGTGTGGCATCGCACCGCTGCCGTCTGATGCACCGATGCGTGCGGTGTGCGGTGCGTGCGGCGTCGCACCACAGCTGTCTGATGCACGCACCGCAGCGGTGCATCAGACGGCTGCGGTGCGGCGCCGCACCCTAGCATCCCTCTCTCTCTCTCTCTATATATATATATATATATATATATATATATATATATATATATATATAGGGCAGGGATACTTTTACTTATGGAATGGTTACTTATGCAATTACACTGACTTTTATCTATCCTAGAGGTTTCAGAATTTGATGAAACTTGGTGGGGATGCTATATATGACAAGTTGATCATCCTCACAAAAAATCATCAAATTCTATAACCTCTAGGGCCATCAAATGATAGAAACTTTATCGACCGTTCATTTTAGCCGTTAATTTGAATAACATATTTGATTGCCCTAGAGGTTATATTATTTGATGATTTTTGGTGAGGATGGTCAACTCGCCATAGATAACATCCCTACCAAGTTTCATCAAATTTTGAAACCTCTAGGGTAGATATATGGCGGTGTGTAATTCCATAAGTAAGAGTATAGCCCATAGGAGTTTTAAAATGTGCTGATTTTTTGTGAGCATAAGCACCCTACCTTAGATCACCCCCAAAAAATCAGCACATTCTAAAACTCCTAGGAGTGTCAAATGTTAGAAGTTTTATCGAACGTCCGTTGTAACCGTTAATCTGAAATATAACATTTGATGCCCCTAAAAGTTTTAGAATGTGTTGATTTTTTGTGGGTGTTCTAAGGTAAGATGGTTATGCTCACAAAAAATCAGCACATTCTAAGACTCCTAGGGGCATCAAATGGGTGGTTGCCCATTTCGCCGAAATAGGCCGCCAGCCTATACCCCGTATCCTCTATTTCTCCCCCCCCCCCTTTTCTCTCTCTCTCTCTCTCTCTCTCTCTATATATATATATATATATATATATATATATATATATATATATATATATAAGGTCCCGATCTAGTGAGAAACTTTTATATGCGAAACCATGTGCGAAACCAACCTAGAGGTTTCAGAATTTGATGAAACTTGATAGGAATGCTACATATGCCATGTTGATCATCCTCACCAAAATTCATCAAATTCTAAAACCTCTAGGGGCATCAAATGTTAGAAGATTTACCGACCATTCATAAAAACCGTTAAATTTGATTATCAAATTTGCTGCCTCTAGAGGTTTTAGAATTTGATGAATTTTAGTGAGGATGATCAACATGACATAAGTAGCATGCCTACCATGTTTCATCAAATTCTGAAACCTCTAGGTTGGTTTCGCACAAGGTTTCGCATATAAGAGGTTTCTCACTGAATCGGGACCATATATATATATATATATATATATATATATATATATATATATATATATATATATATATATATATATATATATATATATATATATATATATATATATATATATATATATATATATATATATATATATATATATATATATGGGGGTGGGGAGCCTGCACCCGGGGTGCAGCAACAACGCTGCGCCTCAACCTTGTTTTACCTACCTAGAAGATTTGGAATTGGATGAAATTTGGTGAGGGTGTTGTCTAGGGTAAGATGATCATCCTCACAAATTTTCATCAAATTCCAAAACTTCTAGGGGGGTCAAATGGTCGAAGCAAAATCTGCAGATTTTAACGGTGACTGCGGACGGCTGATTTTGCTTCGACCATTTGACCCCCCTAGAAGTTTTGGAATTTGATGAAAATTTGTGAGGATGATCACCTTACCCTAGACAACACCCTCACCAATCTCCATCCAATTCCAAAACTTCTAGGTAGGTAAAACAAGGGGGCGGTGCAGCGTTAACGCTGCACCCCGGGTGCAGGCTCCCCGCCCCCTATATATATATATATATATATATATATATATATATATATATATATATATATATATATATATATATATATATATATATATATGGGAATAGGGAACACGGTCCTCCCGACTAGCCAACAAGCTAGTCCTTTCATCAATTTGGGTGCCACATGGCACTTTTTAACAATTTTTTTTTTAAGGATGGTCAATCCACTCTACTTAGATTGAAATTTTTAAAAAAAATTCTAAAAAAAAAACATAAAACAACCCGATCAACGGTCGACAAATTTAACGGTAAACTGTAGCGGGCAAATAGCCCTTGCTATGGTTAGTTTAAAAATGCCACTTGGTATTTTTTTTTCTAAATTTTTTTTCATGATCATTGTTAGGAGGGGTGTATCCACCTTGACCAACCCCTAACCCTGGTTAAAAAGTGCCATGTGGCACCCAAATTGAAGGGAGGACTAGCGTGTTTGCTAGTCGGGAGGACCGTGTTCCCTATATATATATATATATATATATATATATATATATATATATATATATATATATATAGGGAAGCGTGACTTTGTATGCCCATGCGTTAGGGGCTTAAATGTATACTTGACTCATACCCTTGGATGCAGATCTAAGGGTACCTTGTGAACCGAGCTCTTTTCAATGAAAGCCCTTTTTTCAACTCTAGTGTTCCATCTGACATTCATTGTCTAAGTCCTTTTCTCTTTTGGAAGTGGCCCTCCCAAAAGCCCATCTGATACCCTTACATCTGTATCCAAGGGTTATGAGTGAGTCGAGCATGCGTGTAAGCCCTTAATGCATGGGCATACAAAGTCACGCTCCTATATATATATATATATATATATATATATATATATATATATATATATATATATATATATATATATATATATATATATATATATATATATATATATATATATATGGGTCGGGATAGGCTGACCCAACAAATTTTGACCCAATAATAACCTAGCACCCTTTGATGCACCTAGAGGTTTTAGAATGGGCTGATTTTTTGTAGACATGTTGTCTATGGTATGTTGATCATCCTCACAAAAAATCAGCCCATTCTAAAACGTCTAGGTGCATCAAATGCGCTCTTCAAATCAACGGTTAAAATTGACAGTCAAAAACCGTTGATTTGAAGAGCGCATTTGACGCTCCTAGAGGTTTTAGAATGGGCTGATTTTTTGTGAGATTGATCAACATACCATAGACAACATGTCTACAAAAAATCAGCCCATTCTAAAACCTCTAGGTGCATCAAAGGGTGCTGGGTTATTTGCTGGGTCATCCGATCCTGACCCTATATATATATATATATATATATATATATATATATATATATATATATATATATATATATATATATATATATATATATATAATTCAGCGTGTCGCCCAACATGTCCGTGCCCTGAATTTTTGAAAAAGGCCGTGTCCGTTTCCGTGCTTCTTAGTCGATCACTGACCTCCCCACCCTGTTGGTCTCCGGTCGGTGCACCCGAAATCGTCGCAAATCCTTATCAAAGAGGAATGCACGGGAGTGGAAAGTCGAGACAAAGAAACAACCCCCAATTTTCGTTTTAATGGGGGCCAATATCTTAGTGAACTCGCCCCGAATGGCTTGCGGTCCTGACATACCATGCATCACCAAATCACCTGTCGCAACCATCTAGGTGCTTTCCTCGGAAACACCGTCCGCCTTTAGCCTTGTTTAGGTTCTAAAGGCTCATAATTGCCTAGACGTCCCCCTTGGCAATGTTTTTACTATGTCGATATCCGCTGATACCCCTTGTCAAAAATAAAATAGGGTATTAGTGTTTTTTTTTTGTCTTTTTCAGTGGAAGAGAAAGGTTTTTTAGCCATTCAACTATTACCCACTGCTACCCTATCATATTTAAATATTGTGAGCTTTTTATTATTTTCCACAACGGCAAAGAGGAGTGGTGCAATCTCTCTTCTCCGGTATAAATAGAAGGGGTGTGGTGTGACTGGTTTTCCTGTTGGCAGACATGCATTGCACGTGCACTCTCGAGTGTGTGCGCGTGCACGTGTGTACGTCATTAATTGTTTAAATTTTGATTGCTGCATATGAGAAATAGTGATCTTATGTGAGCCATGCTTTTGGTCAATCGCGTCATCGATCTGATTCTTTTGTATATTTGTACCTTAATTAGTTATTCTATATCATCGCCACAAATACTGAGCCTATTAGTTCAGTAAATAGTGTGGAATGAATATAACTTATTTAGTTCATGCATCTCTTTTAAATTTTAGTTTAATTGACCACTTTAAGTGTGCTGTACATCTCTACTATTTAAAGAGAATTGGGCTTATGCTTAAACGAATCAATACCCTCACATACCACTCTATGGGTCCAAAATCAATATTATTTATATTTATAAAATACTAAGGATACTTTAGTCTTTTTAAAGGGTACTCATTTTTAAGTTATTGGTGTTTATACTCCTTTTTTGAAGCGGGATTTCTCACCATGAACTCTCCCCACCTTCTCTAACTTTCTACTTCTGCCATCTCTCTCCCTATTCGCACACGTGCATGCCTCTTATAGATTATTTTAAATAAGTTAACATGGATTATTACTCAACTTTGCTTGCTTGATTTTCCATAGAAAAACCTTGAAAATCTTGCAATTGCAAAAACTTACTTTTACGATCTCATCATGAATTGTTGGTGAGAATATCAAATATGTTTACTTGGTTGCTTAGGATTTATGTTTTGGTCATGCTTGATGTGTCATGTGTGCCAAATTGTTAATGGTGCTTAATTGTGGATGTACACCTTTATACAACTCTATTGCTCCCCTTTTCTTTTGTCTGATACTTCTTTTTTTTCACCAGGTTTTATACTCGCTCATTGCTTCGGGATTCCCTTGATTACAATCATATAGACAAAATTCCTGGCCGCCAGAATGACCGGAAAACACTTCTGGGGGAGCTGAACTGGATTTTCACTGCTGTTACTGACACAATAGCATGGAATGTCCTACCTCATGGTATGAAATTATTTAATATTGACTGCATTAATATTTTTTTCTCTTTTGTTATGATCTCTTATAGTTGTTGAGCTGGTCTAATCTGACGTGAAAATTAATCATTGTGCAGACCTTTTTCAAAGGTTGTTTAGGCAAGATCTATTGGTTGCTAGTCTTTTTCGGAACTTTTTACTTGCTGAGAGAATTATGAGAGCTGCAAATTGTTCCCCACTTTCATATCCATTGTTGCCATCAACTCATCAGCATCATATGTGGTAGCTGTCCTGAGAATTGCTTTTGTATAGTATTAAATTTGATCCTTATTTTCTCCTTCTGTATAATAGAGAAACCTTATGCATTACAGGGATGCATGGGACATGGCTGCCGAGATTTGTCTTTCTAAGCTTCCACAACTGATTGAGGATCCAAATGCAGAATTTCAGGTTTTGTTTTGTTCGGATTGTATTATTGTCAATGCAAATACACATGTGATGTGCAAAACACCTGCCCATCATTTGACATGAGATGATTATTTAGAATGATCATGAAATCCTGATTTGAGGGCATATCTGAACCTGAACTGGCTCAGTTTTTGGACGATCCATACCACCCGACCTCCGTAATCCGAACATGTTTGAATTTTGCCGATCTGAACTGAAACATCTTCCCCCGAGTGGGATTCAATTCAGTCACAATCGGCTGGATCGGATCTGAAACAGGTTGAATCTGACCCGTTTGACTAAATCAAGCTGGGATAGGTCAAATCTGAATTTAATCTGATCCAAATTAGCCGAATCACTAGAATAAAATCTGATTTAGCCAGTTCAAATTTGAATTCCTGATGTTTTCAGATTTTTAAATACTTTTCCTCAATGGCCGAATTAGTCCAGCACGAACCCAATTGGGTGATTATTTTTGTTTTTTTGTTAAGATCCAAATCCGAACCGAACATGAATTCTCAAACCTGGCATGAAATATCAAGTGGTATTTTTTGTCTTACTTTTATCATGTCATGAATTAATATACTTCATATTGTTAATCAGCCGAGCCCATTTTTCACGGAACAATTGACGGCTTTTGAAGTTTGGCTTGACCATGGTTCTGAACATAAGAAGCCACCAGAGCAATTGCCAATAGTTTTACAGGTGAGGTTCTTGTTTGTGATTGGATACATTTAATTTGTGTACATGTAAGTGTAGATTCCTTGCTTACTTATGATGAGTATTGATTGTTTTTGGTGGTTTCTTGTAAAATCATCCTACTAGGTCTTTCAACTCAAACCAGTGTGGTATGAAACTGATTGTTTTGATTTTGAGATATTAAGAGTCTCTCGTAGTGACTATGTAACCCTTCTTTTCTGAAATATGGTTAAGCAACTTGTACCATCCTGAAACTCGAGGAAGATGTGCTGGTATAAATGCAACATAACACATTATGGCATATGGCTAGAGATGCTGTACTAGAGATGCAATTGCTTGCGGTTCTAGATACGAGGCATTTGTTTGTGATTGTATATATATGATTCATGTGTATCCACATATGCATAGATTCCTTGCCTACTTGCTCTACTATCAATTTTTTTGGGTGCTTTAATGTAAGAATAATGCTATGCGTCTCTCATTGTTTTAAAAAACACGCCTAGGGTGTGTCCCAGGACGGGGCTGTCCTAAAGAGCCCGGGGCGGCTCAATCTAGGCATTTTTTCCTGTGGGGCTTACGCCCGAATCATTGGGGCGTATGCCCCGAACGCCAGGGGTACCCCTTTTAAGCCCCAATAGTCTATGTTTATGCCCCACTGGAGGTTAGCTGCATAGTTGAAAAAAAATGATTTGATTGCCATTGTGTGATCTATTATATGCGTCTTACTCTCTTGGTTGACGATTATGATATTTTGAAAACTAAAGTTGTTTTAAATTGGTTCTATATCATGTATGGAATGATAGAATCTATGAAATATGGACATAAATAGTTTGAATTTTGCTTAGAAACTTAGAATTAGATCTTAAATGATATTGAAAGACAATGACAATTTTATTTTTATTATCGTTTTTATATATTTGTGATTTATCAACCATGTTTGTAGGCTTAAATGCTTACGTTGCTCATAGTAATTTTTTTTGTTCTATTTTTTTAAATCTATTTTCACTATTTTCATATTATATATATATATATATATATATATTTTAAATTAAATTTTTTAAAATTCGTGCGGCTTACACTCCGCAGCAGGCAAACCGCCCCACCTTATGCCCCGGCCTCTGAAAACTATGAAGCACCGACACTCTCGGGACCTCAACGTGTCCGTGTCCGACATGTGTCGGACACCGACAGTCGTCCGACACGTATCGGACACACCAAAAAACCTATCTTGTATGAAGAAAGGTTGTCCGACACGTGTCGGAGCGTGTCGGATGCATGTTGGAGCGTGTCGGATATTACCAGAGAGGCTTTTTTTTCTTATTTGAAGATGTTGGGGTTATTGAGATTGCAAATCTTTCCATCAGTGAGCCAGATATGGAGGCCCTGGTCTTCACGTCGATGGTGATGATGTGGTAACACTTGACGCTGGCCTTGATGGATGATGAATTTATGCGTGTTCTATTTGTTTTTTTGTGTTTTGAAAGTTTGAAACTATACACTTGAATCATTTCTGATGTTTGTTGGAGACTTTTTTAGTTAACTGTTAGCATTATGTTTGATTATAAATCATAATATAAGAATTGTTATATATATATATATATATATATATATATATATATATATGGGGAGGGATACTCTTACTAATGGAATCTTACTAATGAAAGTTACAAATCGTCTTTTACCTACCTAGAGGTTTCAGAATTTGATGAAACTTGGTGGGGATGCTCTCTATGGCAAGTTGACCATCCTCACCAAAAATCATCAAATTCTATAACCTCTAGGGGCATCAAAGATGTTATTCAAATTAACGGTTAAAATGAACGGTCGATAAAGCTTCTAACATTTGATGCCCCTAGAGGTTATAGAATTTGATGATTTTTGGTGAGGATGATCAACTTGCCATAGAGAGTATCCCCACCAAGTTTCATCAAATTCTGAAACCTCTATGTTAGGTAAAAGGCGATTTGTAAGTTTGATTAGTAAGATTCCATTAGTAAGAGTATCCCTGCCCATATATATATATATATATATATATATATATATATATATATATATATATATATATATATATGGTTCAGGATCGGATGACCCAGCAAATTTTGACCCAACAATAACTCAGCACCCTTTGATGCACCAAGAGGTTTTAGAATGGGCTGATGTTTTGTAAACATGTTGTCTATGGTATGTTGATCATCCTCACAAAAAATCAGCTCACTCTAAAACCTCTATGTGCATCAAATGCACTCTTCAAATCAATGGTTTTCGACTGATAATTTTAACCGTTGATTTGTAGAGCGCATTTGATGTACCTAGAGGTTTTAGAATGGGCTGATTTTTTGTGAGGATGATCAACATACCATAGACAAGATACCTATAAAAAAATCAGCCCATTCTAAAACCTCTTGGTGCATCAAAGGGTGCTGGGTCAAAATTTGTTGGATCATCCGATCCTGACCCTATATATATATTTATAATTCAGCGTGTCCCCTAACCAAGGTTCTAAAAAGCGCTAGGCGCTAGTCGGGCGGTGGGGGGCCGCCTAGCGCCTAGGCGTTTTGCCTTTTTTTTAATTATTTTAATTATTATTTTGATATTATATAATATATATATATATGTTTAAAAATTAATATAAGTTCAAGATTATCCCAAGCCATTATTTTAAAGAACAAGTATATAACCATAATTCAAGATTGAGTGATTAACAAGAACAAAAGCAAACATGGTCCGCCTGGCCAGCCTCAGCCCACCTGGTCCGCCTGGCCAGCCTCAACCCGCCTGGTCAGCCTCAGCCTGCCTGGCTCGCCTGGTCCGCCTGGCCAGCCTCAGCCCGCCTAGACCGCCTAGGCGGCCGCCTTGCCCCGCCTAGACCGCCTAGGCGGCCGCCTAGCTCCGCCTGGGAGCTTGGCCGCTTTTCTGGAGCGCCTAGGGCCTAGGCGAGGCGGTGGGGGGCCGCCTAGCGCCTAGGCGCCGCCTAGGCGGCCGCCTAGACCGCTTTTTAGAACACTGCCCCTAACGTGTTCGTGTCCTGGTTTTTTGAAAAATATCGTGTCGGCGTGTCCGTGTCATGTCGTGTCCATGTCCGTGCTTCTTAGTCTAAAAACACTAGCGTCTCCAGATTGTTCCAATACTTGGTATTCATGTGTTGAGTTTCAACATGAGATCTTGTGCATTCAATACCTTTTATTTTAAAAACTAACAATCAAATTTATTTGTTTAACCCTCATATTATAGTATCATATTCTCTTCAAACCCTAATCAGTTCTCCCTTCCTCCCATGACCATGACTATCGTTCATCATCCCTTGCAACACCCACCCTCTCACATCCATCCGCCTTAGTCATAGGTGGTGACGAGTGTTGATTAGTTTTTGCAGAGTGGTGAAGGAGCTAGCAAGATGGAAGGACGTGGTGCAAGTGAGGGCAGAAAGTAGAAGGGGCTACTAGAAGAGTTGTTGATATGTTGCACGAGGGGTGTGGAGCGGAGGAAGTGACAGGGTGGGTGGAGGAGGCTTGAAATGAGTTAGATTGGAATGTATTCAAAATTTAGCAACACACTAGAAATTGAGAAGAATGGATTAGTCGCGACTTGTGATAGGATTCATCCTACAATATTATTCCTTTCATACTTTTATGATCAAATTAACTAGCCAAAAAAATTACCTTGTTTAGATTTCTCTCTCCAAGCCCTGGATCAAATAAGCTACTCAAAAAATTTACCTCGATTAAATTTTTCTCTCCAAGCCCTGAATTATTGTAGGCAAACTATGTAAAGCTGCTATGGTGAAAAAATCTGCAGAGGATTCTAGGACATGCTGAAACTTAATGATCATGTGTTGGAGTGAATGCCTATTCCATTAATGCATAAAGCCTAATATCGCTTTTACCTCCACTTACTCCCAAGGAGCAAGGCACCATACTACTGTTGACCTATGCAAAAAACCTTGCATTTGAAATCTACATTTAGGATGTTAGAATCGTAATGAAGGTACACATAAGAGTATGTCAGACTATGCATGCCTAATTCAGACTCTGCATACATTGTACTAGTGAACAACATAACAGTCCAGTAGGCTAATAGATTAAAACCTAATCTTATGTTGGAACATGCACCATGAGTTTTGCTATAGGAAGATGGATTAATTGTAAATTTTTTTTTGAATGGTAACAAAAAGAATTTAATAGAATTTTGGAGAAAGAAGAGAGTTGGAAATCAAGGCTATACCCTAAGTGGCAAGCATGATCATCAAGCTCAAAACAAGTAGAGCTTAATACACCTACAAGCCAGGATAGCTCATATAACAATTGCTTCACTAGCTTTCAAGAAAACACACGCTCAAACAAGTGAGCAAACACAAAGACGCACAACTCAGAGGCAGAGCTAACTATCTGATGCCACTATGCCCCACTTCACGCTTCAAAGAAGCAACCACATGCACAAACACCATGCCCAACCCACGGCTTAACCACACCCAATTCTGGTAGATCTATCAAAATCTCCATTGGGCCACCGCTCTTTTAATCTCTTTCAGACACTGTCAACAACAAACTCTTTGAAGATCCCAAGGCATTGTACACGTTTTGAAGGATCCCATCCCCATTGCTGACGTAGGCGCGCGTCGTCGAAGGGCGGTTGATGAAGGCGATGTAATATTTTTGGTATTTTCTTTGTAAAAAGATAACTAGTGATACGGAATCACCGAGAGGAAGTGGCGGAGGGGGTAAGAACTGTGACAGAGAAGAAAAGACTAGAAGCTTAGACGAGAGGGGGCCTGAAATCCATCAGGATACATGGTGGGGACTCAAATCCATGAGCTAACGAAGGCATCCGCCATCAATTTTCATTCATAATAATCTGTCCTTCAATGGTTACAATGGGGCCTTTAAATAGGCTAAAAGAAAAGATAAAAATGGCAACACATTTAAAAGCCAATAAGTATCCTAACAACTTGCCTAAAATAAAGGTCTCAAATAAAAAAGATTCTAAAAGATATCATAAGGGATATCATGCCTTATTCATCCATGGCAGGCTAGGATGGGCCTTCGGGTGGGCCAACGGGATTGGGCCCAAGTCAGATCATATCATTCGCTTCCGCTGCGAAGAACTCGCCCTCGAGTTCATACGGTAAAGCGTAATCATCATCGAGGTTTTCGCCGATGTGATATCTGTTGTCAGGAGCTGATGGTGGAGGCCCAACAGATGATGCCTCATTACACTGAAGTTACCACCGGGGTCCCATGAGAAGGTATCACTGCCGTCGATCGGAAAACACACATCAAAGCGATGCTGGGGTAGACGACCGAGTCGGATGGTAATATCATATCGCTGCGGTAGCTCGAACATCAGCTCGCCCGAACGGAGGTAGGGCTGAACAAACACTGTAGTCACCAACAGTCGGTCTAGTCCAAGGAAATCAATCTGCTGAAGCTCGGCTAGAGAGACCATCTCGAAAGAATCCGCAGTAGGTGGTAGCATGGCGGGTGGTAGAAGATCCTCTGGAAGGGGGAGGTCGTCTGCTGGTGGTGGTACTGGAGGTGATGGATCCACCAAAGATACAAATGGAGGAAGTTCTGTCGGTGGTGGAGGCTCTACTGGAAGTGCTGGAGGTGGAGACTCATCTGTGGAGGCCGCTAGAGATGAGGCCATTTGCTGTAACTCCCATTCAATCCCACAAGCTATCTCATAGGCTTCGTCCAGATCCCTCCAAGATCTAGGTGAAAACTGGCCCTTTATGTCGGAGCGGAGTCCTCTAACGTACAGTACCACTGCCAAGAAATCTTTCTCTGAAAAACCAAAGCGGATCATGCGCCGATAGAATGCTGAAGTGTACTCGTAGACAGAGTTGTTCCCTTGATGACAACGAGCCAATCCTTGCATCTTGGCATCCATGCCACAATAGTAGAAGTGTGGTCCAGGGGTAAATCTGGAAATCTGTAATTACTGGTTCACTGAAAATTCCTGCTGATGGTATGGATGCGTAGAGCTCGAAAAGGGCTTCGATTCGGTACCAAGAACGTCCAAATCGGATAAAAAATGAGAGAGATATGGCGTTTTGAAGTTGTAGGGTCTTATTGGGTCTGTTTTTTGTAAACGGGTTGGATCCGAATTCAACTCGGGTTCAGCACTTAAGTGCAAAATGGCAACTAGAAAGGGTGGGGACTTGAGGACTGTAGGATGAGGATCTAAGGGCTGTGGTGGAGGAGTGAATTGGAAAAAGAAAAAGGGACAAAGGGGGTTTCGGTTTAGGGTTTGTTTGGGGGCACTTGTGTGCAAATATGGAAGAGGAAAAGGGCAAAGGGGCGGCAGCAATGGCAGCAAGCAGCAAAAGAGGTGGCTGCAGCTGGGAGCAAAAGAGGTGGCTGCAGCTGGGAGCAAAGGGGCCGGCAAAGGTATGTTTCCTCTTTCCTTTCTCTCTTCTTTCCTTCTTCTTTTCTTTCCTTTTTTCTTTCTTTCCTTTTTCTTTTTCTTCCCTTTTCTTCTCTTTCTTTCCTTTTTTTTTTCTTTTCCTTTTTCTGCTGCGATCACAGATCTGATGGTTTTTTTTTTTTTGATGGCTGCGGGGTGCGCGGGAGCACGGAAAGAGGTGGCGGTTTAGTGGGTGGAGCGAGAGGAAGGGTGCAGCGGCAAAGGAGAGGGTTTGCGGGTGGCTTGCGGTGGTTGCACGAGCGAGCAAAGGAGGTGGGTAGCGGATGAAGGAGGTATGCTCTTTCTCTTCTCTTTTTTTTTTTCCCTCAAGATCTGATCTCTCTTCTTCTTTTTTTTTTGTTGGGATTGTAGGGCGACGTACCAGAAGAAGATGACGAATCAGCGACGATGGAACGACGATGATACGATGGACGACGACGATCGAAGCGAAGATCGTTCGTGGTGCGGAAACGCCACGAAGCCGAAGCTCTGATACCAACTTGACGTAGGCGCGCGTCGTCGAAGGGCGGTTGATGAAGGCGATGTAATATTTTTGGTATTTTCTTTGTAAAAAGATAACTAGTGATACGGAATCACCGAGAGGAAGTGGCGGAGGGGGTAAGAACTGTGACAGAGAAGAAAAGACTAGAAGCTTAGACGAGAGGGGGCCTGAAATCCATCAGGATACAAGGTGGGGACTCAAATCCATGAGCTAACGAAGGCATCCGCCATCAATTTTCATTCATAATAATCTGTCCTTCAATGGTTACAATGGGGCCTTTAAATAGGCTAAAAGAAAAGATAAAAATGACAACACATTTAAAAGCCAATAAGTATCCTAACAACTTGCCTAAAATAAAGGTCTCAAATAAAAAAGATTCTAAAAGATATCATAAGGGATATCATGCCTTATTCATCCATGGCAGGCTAGGATGGGCCTTCGGGTGGGCCAACGGGATTGGGCCCAAGTCAGATCATATCAATTGCTCTATCGCCAACTTAGTGAAGAAGACTGAGCTCTCCTCATCAAAGATAATAAGAGATAGCATCTTCTTCAATGTAGAATTCCCCCTAATTTTCCTTGAGCTTCGCTAAGGTCAATTTAGCCTACTTGACGTTGTTTGAGGAAAACCTAATGGAGTTCATTTCCTTAATATTGATGCCCACATCCTTTGCATCAACCACCTCCTTGGTCTTGATACCGAGGTTTGATATTTCAATTTCGTGTCTGGTTTCGGTCTAGGCCATCAGAATTTGGATCAAAATTTGGAAAAAATCGAAATAGCTAATAAATGTCTTGATTTTATGGATTGTTTTGTAGAAATTTGAAATTGAAGTCTTTTATAGTTGTGCATGTATTTTGTTTGAAGAAAACACACACCAAAGCTTGAATTATTTAATTTACATAAATTTACGTTGTTTACGAGTTTACGACACAAATAAGGCAAAATCACTCATCCACACTCTTCCAAGTCAACTCTTCTTCGCTCGTCGTCCATATGAACTCCTCATTATTAGCTCTTGAGTCCTGACACACCAGCACCACTGTATCCTCTATGTCCTCTGGTTAATGTACCAGGTCCACTGGCGCTACCTTCTGAGTCCAAATTGAGCCGACATCCAGTCTTTCTTAGCTTGCTCTTGTTGGGTCCATCTCGGATCTAAGACCGCATGTCGATATTGAGCTCTCTCATCTTCTGTCTCGATATCTGGAGGGTACTCAATATCATCTTGTTCTGAACGATCCCTGGTCGATGGAGTCTGCATCCGCCCCTTCTTCTTTGGTGGCCTGGGGGTCCGAATCTGAACTTCTTTGTATTCTCCGCTTCTTAATAAATGCGCATGGCTATTTTGATCTTAGTCGAGCTTACAAACACTCTGCTACATCGGGGAAGCAACCGACCAGGTGTTGCTTCAGCTGTGTAACACCTCCACTTCCGATCCATTTGTCACAGTATCTAGAATTGTGACTTCTGCTTCTTTGCGTCCAAGGGGAACCTATGTGACTTTCCTCACCCAAGTATTGAGTTTGAGAGTGAATTGAATGGTTGAAACGTACCACTAATAATGGTGATATTGTTGGTTCGATCCCTACTAAGCCCATCCGACTTGCTTCATCAATGATTTCGGTAGTCACCTGAAACTCTCGGATAGCCCACTTCATCTCTTTTGGCATTTTTGTAATATTTATTATTATTGATTTTTTAATTGAATTAAAAAATGCAGATGCGATTGCCTAATCATTTAATAGTTGTACAATTGATAAGTAACTGCACAAACCTTGTGCAATTTTGATAACATTGGTAATACCTAAATCTCAAAAACGTAATAGAACTCCTAAAAGTCCTTTTAAGTTAGATGTAATATTGAAAGTTTTTTTAATTAAAAATTTTCATGGTGAAGAAAGATTAAATTTGTGATATGCTCAAAATCATGTTTTGAAAATGATGCCAAAACCACATGAAAACATAACCTTAGGAGTTAGAACTTCACGAATCAAACTTATGAAACAATTCAGACATTTTCAGTACTAAATCTACATGTAATAGAAGTTCTACTATGAGACTGACTATGAAATTCAGGTCCCGATAAAATATGAAATTGTTGAAAACTAAAATCTAAAATTATATGGATTTAATCTAAACCTCGACCTACATAATCTTACAATGATATCAAAGGAGAAGATGGTAAGGAAAGGAGTATAATGAAGATAGGAGAGAGAAGGGAAAAAACAAAAAAATCAAATCGTAATGACTAGGAAGAACTCAACAATCAATACCTAGTATATGGAATTATGTAAATAAAAAAGAAAGACAATTGTCAAGAAGTTCTTAGTGGTTATCTAGTTTATGGTTTATGTTGATTACATTCATCCTGACAACCTATGAAAACATATTGAAAGAAACACTCCCAAAGTTCATCGAAATTCCAAAAATGTTTTATTTGCTAACAACATGGACATTTAACAAGATAAATATGTAGACACTTTACAGAATAAATCAAATTCCTATAAGTTCAAAAACATCCTCTACGTATTGACAAAATGCAATGCCCAATCCATACAAAGCAAGTACACCTCCTGGAGTGTGGGGATGGAGCTTGGAATATGTTCTTTTACTTTCATCTTCACTATACACTTGTGCTACTTCGAAGCTTGATATGGTCTTCTGGACTGTGGAAGTATAACACAGACACTAGAAGAAAAGGACTTCACAATCACCGAAGATGGTTTGGCACACAAATTTTGCCAACCAAGGATGGAACCAAACAAGTGACAACACAAGAGGCTCACAGACGTGTGCTGAAGTAATTGATCTCAATATTCTGAAAAGGTTAGGGCTGCAACATAATGGTTGCTGATATGAACATTTATTTGTGAGAAGCAATAACCCATAAAGAAGCAATGTGAAGTGAGATCGGATCTTTGGTGAAGGACTACATGACAGTGTTATCAAAATTGTTGACTTTTTGAAAAAGTTGCATTTTAATCGCGACTTATTCCCCAAACATTTGGTACGAGAATAGGTCGCGACTTTTTCAAAAAGTCAGGAATTTTTGAATAAATCGCGAATTACGTGTATTAATCGCGAATTACATGTTTTTTTTCCATTTTTTTCCCGTCATTTTCTCGAATGATATATACATGATATATTGCTCAAAAAAATGTTAAAATACATATATCTTATTATTAAATAATTTATCGATTTTCTCCCGATTTTTTTCGGTTTTTTTTTTTCCCTTGCTGACTTTTCCCCGACTTCCGACTTGGTAACATTGCTACATGAAGTGATAGTAGACTATATCGTAGACAGTAAAAATATAAACATGATTCATGTAGGAGCTTAGGAGCTTATCAATGACAGTCACCAAGAGACATATAAGAATCCCTAAACTATTGAAGTCTAGTTGGGATTCGGAAAAGAAACATAGAATGTGATGTAATTGATGCAGACGAGCCACTACGTGCAGTTTTTCTACAGCTGATGGCGTATTTTCATCCGCGCCGGAGATCCAGGAACCCGATCGTCGATCCGTCTGCATCAGTGGAAAGCTTAATCGAAGCCCCACAGTTTTGGTTTTTATTTTGTTTCGATCCGATCCACGGATCTTTAGTTATTTCAGTTTTTATTTCTGGTTTGGGTAGGTGCGAGCCATGTTCGCATCCGGTTCGAGCCACAGATGCCGAACTGACTCATTTCCGTGTTAGAGTCTTAGCCGTAGGATCCTAAATGAGATTAAATCTCAATGGATGAGATTCCAAGAGAAATCAAAAAATCCCAAAAACCCACCCGACCGGTCCTCTCTCTCTCTCTCCCGCGGACACCCGACTCTCTCTCTCTCTCTTCCGCGGTCTTCTCTCTCTCCTCCCGCGCGTCTCTCTCTTTCTTTCCTTTTTCTTGTGCTCTCTTTGATTGTTTCATCCTCTATTAATACTAAAAACCCTAATTGAGAAGGGGAGATGAAATTGAAATTGAAACCCTAGAAACGGAGAAGCGGCTCGCTTGTTCGGTTTATCTTTTCCGACGAATTCCTCCTTGCTTCTCAACCTTTTCTTCCTTCGCAAGCTTCTACCCCGTCGCCTCGCTATTCATCCTCGGCTTCACGGAAGATCGACGTGGAGTTTCTTCTTCTTCAAGATCATCGTCTCGGCTTCTTCACCCCGTCTTCTGAGCCACGCCTCCCCTTTCCGCGTCATTCATCTGCAACCTCGGAGCATCGGAAAACTGCCGGCATTGACCAGAGCACGGTGAGATCGATCCTCGATAATCTTCATGTGATAACCTGTTTTCTTGCAGCCGGCCTTATTGCTGATTTCATTGTAGGAACCCTAAAATTCCGTTTTCTCGAGAGTCTCATCCATTAGGTTTATTCGTTTAGATCTTTGATTGTTATTGAGACGTTGGCTTATTTATTTGAGATTATGTTATTCAGAATTGCTGGAATTCAGTTATAACAATCTGGAATTATTGTTCTTATTGTCAGTTTTATGATTTCATTAACTTAAATCTGATTGTGTTTGTATGGATGATGAAACATGATAATAGGCTTTGCTGAAATCTGATTGTAATGTGCTGAAATCTGAATTTAGTTGCTTAAATTCTGCACTTGTTTATTTCAAGCATACGCATCACATCTAGTTAGTAACAGATCGCGTCAAGTTGGTATCAGAGCGCACTAGTCGTCGCGTTCTTATGCAACGGCCGGTCCTCTCGCATCATTCGCATCATTGCCTGTTTGCTGAAATTTTTTTTTTTATTTGCCTTCTTTCATTTTAGTTTGTATCTTGCATTAGCTAGTCACACGCATCGCGTGTCGCATCCATATTAGGGTCATCCCTTTCTCTCGTGAGTGAATCGATAGCATCTACTAGACAATCTAGAATGGCAGGATCTTCGCCGCCCCGTACTTGGCAGGATGCCTTCATGAGGCAACAAGATAACATTGAGAGGCTTCAGACCCAAATAGAAACCTTGACCTTAGCCTTCAATAATTCCCAGAATCCACCGCGACCCCGTCGCGAACACAGGACTAGAGCGTCACCCGGGCGTAGTGAGTTAGACCTAGGGTCAGGAGGTGACAGCGTCAGTTCCTCTGATGGATCTGAGCGGCAAGGTAGGCAAAGTCATAGGAGATCGAAATCTCATTGGGGCTGGGATCAGAGCATTAAGATAGAAATTCCTGAGTTCGAGGTAGGATGGACCCCGAGGAGTTCCTAGAATGGGCCGAGCGAATCGACCAGTATTTCGAGTGGAAAGAAATCCCCCGCGACAAACAAGTCAAGTTTGTCAGCCTTAAATTGAAAGGTGATGCACTGATTTGGTGGAAACAGTTGCAGACCGCTAGGGGTAGGAAAGGGAAAGAAAAGATTTCCACCTGGACACATGCGAGGAAAAATGCAACAGAAGTTCCTCCCTTCTGATTTCAAGCAGAACGTGTTCCAGAAATTTCAGAACCTGCGACAGGAGCATAAATCTGTAGACGACTACACTAATGAATTCTACAAGCTCCTAGCTCGGAACGATCTGCACGAAGATGAAGAGCAGAGCGTCGCTAGGTATGTCAACGGTCTCAAGCCTTCAATTCAGGAGGTGGTGTCCCTTCACGACTTGTATCAGGTCAGTGATGCACACCGTCGGGCCAAGAAAGTCGAGTCTCACCACTCCCGATCTGCGTCCCGACGATATGACATCACCAGGGCGCCATCCGGATCCGTTAGTAGACCACTCCCTGGACCTTCACCTGTAGCTGGCACAGTTCCCGCGCCCACTGAGAAGGGTAAAGGAGTCCTAGGACCCAACCCGAGTCAGATAAAGTGCTTTAAATGCAACCAGCCGGGTCACAAGTCCGCCGACTGTCCTCGCCGTCAATTCCATCCACAGACAAATCTTGCGGATAATGACGAGGATAGTCACGAATCTGATGGGGAACACTTTAATGAATTAGTCTTGGAGGGGGATGATGTGACTGCACCACTGTTGGTCATTCACCAGTCGCCATCGCCCCAAGCACCCAAAGCGTTGTTACCCCACGAGCTCTGTGGAGGACCCCCTAAGCCACACTGCAGGAACCAGAGGTTCGAACTATTTCGAACAATCTGCACTGTCAACGGAATGGACCTTTGTCTCTTGATCGATGGAGGTTGTACCACCAATCTGATAAATGAAAGGGTAGTTAGGAGCAAGCAATGGAAAGTTAAACCATTAGCTCACCCGTACAAGACATCCTGGCTAGACAACACCACAAGTCAGCTGGTAACTCACTGTTGTTTGGCAAAGTTATCCATTGGGCTGCAATATAGAGATGAGATCTGGTGCGATATCTTTCCGCTAGAGGTTGCTGATGTTATCTTAGGGCGTCCATGGCAGTTCGACCGAGATGTCCAACATCACGGTAGAGCCAACACCTATACTTTCCTGAAGGATGGCATCAATGTCACCCTATGGCCTACATGTTTTAGGAAACACCGATCCCATGCACCTCAAGCCCTTCTGAGTCAGAGTCCGTCCATACCACCATTCGCTGAAAACTTAGTTGGATGTCCATCTGCTTTACTGAAGATTGATAAGGGATTAGAGAACATTTTGAATTCCATTGCATGCACATCGCATTTAGAGTCGGTAGGCATTCATGACACTTGCATTCATCATTTGCCTGACTTCCATTCATTCATAGATCATTCATATGTGCATCCCTTTTGTCATCCAAGTGTTGAATTAAGCAATAATGAAGATTTTGGCATGTCTGATCACTTTTCGATGCAGAACACTTATGAATCATGCTTTCAACTTTCAGCCAACCCATCATCTTTAATTTTTCGAAATCATAATAATTGGCATGATGGATTCTTTAATTTCTTATTTTATTCACTGTATCCGGACAATGATGACATGACATATCTTCCTGGTTTAGAATCCCCTTGTTTTGCACCGTGCGCAGGCCATTTTGTGCAATACATTACGCACCCGCAACCCACGGCCTTTCAAGTATACCATTGCCAATCGCGCAAGCCGATGACCCGCAGCACATTATGCTCCCGCGGCCTTTCTTTTCACATGTCATTTGAATTTCATGTCAACCCACATTCCTATTATCACATGAAATTATCTGAGTCTTTTGATGATCTTATCGTGCCGCGGAGGATGTTGGTGTTGACTTTCAGGACTTCGCTTGGCGGCGAGGGGCAGAGGCTACGAGATGGAGTTGCCGTGTACCTGAGGCGGATCACTTGGCCACCGGACCCGGGAGAGCAGTCAGATCAGAGGCAGCGGCTGCAGTTGCTACCAGGAGAGCCCCCGCCGGACCCAGGACCTGGCTCGACAGGAGTCGAGTTCTTTTGAGTCCGGGGGACTTGATGCAGACGAGCCACTACGTGCAGTTTTTCTACAGCTGATGGCGTATTTTCATCCGCGCCGGAGATCCAGGAACCCGATCGTCTATCCGTCTGCATCAGTGGAAAGCTTAATCGAAGCCCCACAGTTTTGGTTTTTATTTTGTTTCGATCCGATCCACGGATCTTTAGTTATTTCAGTTTTTATTTCTGGTTTGGGTAGGTGCGAGCCATGTTCGCATCCGGTTCGAGCCACAGATGCCGAACTGACTCATTTCCGTGTTAGAGTCTTAGCCGTAGGATCCTAAATGAGATTAAATCTCAATGGATGAGATTCCAAGAGAAACCAAAAAATCCCAAAAACCCACCCGACCGGTCCTCTCTCTCTCTCTCCCGCGGACACCCGACTCTCTCTCTCTCTTCCGCGGTCTTCTCTCTCTCCTCCCGCGCGTCTCTCTCTTTCTTTCCTTTTTCTTGTGCTCTCTTTGATTGTTTCATCCTCTATTAATACTAAAAACCCTAATTGAGAAGGGGAGATGAAATTGAAATTGAAACCCTAGAAACGGAGAAGCGGCTCGCTTGTTCGGTTTATCTTTTCCGACGAATTCCTCCTTGCTTCTCAACCTTTTCTTCCTTCGCAAGCTTCTACCCCGTCGCCTCGCTATTCATCCTCGGCTTCACGGAAGATCGACGTGGAGTTTCTTCTTCTTCAAGATCATCGTCTCGGCTTCTTCACCCCGTCTTCTGAGCCACGCCTCCCCTTTCCCCGCCATTCATCTGCAACCTCGGAGCATCGAAAAGCAGCCGGCATTGACCAGATCACGGTGAGATCGATCCTCGATAATCTTCATGTGATAACCTGTTTTCTTGCAACCAAGGTTTAAAATCACGGTATCGGTCGCGGTATCGGTCGGCCCCGAACCGGTATGTACCGGCCGGTACGTACCGGTACCGGCCGGTACGGACCGGTACCGGTTGAGAAAAAAAACCTTAAAAAAATCCAAAAAACCAAAAAAAAAAAAAATTTAACCTGTCGGTACCGGTCCGTACCGGCCGTACCGGTCGGTACCGGCCTGTACCGGCCTGAACCGGCCGATACGGACCGGTACGTACCGGTACCGGCCGATACGGGCCAGGTATCGGGATCGGATGCAGTACCGGTCTCGAACCGGCCAAAACCGGTACGTACCGGCCGGTACGTACCGGTATCGGCCGAGATTTAAAACCCTGCTTGCAACCGGCCTTATTGCTGATTTCATTGTAGGAACCCTAAAATTCTGTTTTCTTGAGAGTCTCATCCATTAGGTTTATTCGTTTAGATCTTTGATTGTTATTGAGACGTTGGCTTATTTATTTGAGATTATGTTATTCAGAATTGCTGGAATTCAGTTATAACAATCTGGAATTATTGTTCTTATTGTCAGTTTTATGATTTCATTAACTTAAATCTGATTGTGTTTGTATGGATGATGAAACATGATAATAGGCTTTGCTGAAATCTGATTGTAATGTGCTGAAATCTGAATTTAGTTGCTTAAATTCTGCACTTGTTTATTTCAAGCATACGCATCGCATCTAGTTAGTAACAGATCGCGTCAGTAATGTTCTACTAATACGTTTGTGTTTGACAAGTAATCAAGATGGTATTACCATCGTTTATTAAACGAGGTGCGACAATCCTCCTGTGGAATTCTGGATAGGAAGGAGCCATCTTGAGGTATAACCTGTGGTTATTCGTTTCACAGATTGATTGTTGACCATGAAGCACCGACACTCTCGGGACCTCTACGTATCCGTGTCCGACACTCTCCGACACGTGTCGGACACACCCAAAAACGTGTCCTCTATGAAGAAAGACTGTCTGACACGTGTCGGATGTGTGTCGGACATTACCAGAGGTTTTTTTTTTCTCATTTGAAGATGTTGGGGTTCTTGAGATTGTGAATCTTTCCATCGATGAGCCGGATATGGAGGCTGTGGTCTTCACGGATGATGGCATCGATGGAGATGATGCGGTGACACTTGACATTGGCCTTAATGGATGATGATTCTATATGTGTTCTATTTGGTTTTTTGTGTTTTGAAAGTTTAAAACTATACACTTGAATCATTGATGATGTAATGATGTTTTGTTTGTTGGAGACTTTTTTTAGTTAACTATATAATTCAGCGTGTCTCCTAACGTGTCCGTGTTCTGGTTTTTTGAAAAATGTCGTGTCGGCATGCCCATGTTGTGTCCGTGTCCATGTCCGTGCTTCTTAGATTGTTGAGCTCACTGAGACCTACAAAGCTGGTCGATAAAGATAAATAATGTAACAGTGGGTGTACATTCGTCAAAACTCAAAAATATTATCTATAAACATACAGATATGCTAGTAACTACAGAGCTCTGACATATTGGGCACTGACATGTCCAGCAAAGTTTTAAATGCTAATACTTACAAGATCATGTTCACTACAGACTATGCTGTCATCACTCATATTTGCATATGTTTAGAGGTCATACTTTGAGATGCAATGAATTTCTATCGCTCTATATCACTCTTTAAATTAGTGATCAAGTGGATGCACCATGACAAACAATGATTGTCTCTAATGTGTCTGAATAGGATATTTGTTCAACCACGGATTTTTAGATGGTAGTTTTGATAAAATTCGCTTTCATCATGGTGTTTGTGTATTGCTTGAAGTAGTAACCATGCTTCAATATGTGTATTTCCTTTGATATTTTTTAATACCAACACATATCCTAAGAAGCACAGACCCGATACGACACGGACACGCCGGCATGATATTTTTAAAAAAACCAGGACACGGACCCGTTAGGGGACACGCTGAATTTTATATATATATATATATATATATATATATATATATATATATATATATATAAAACAAGTCTTATATTATGATTTATAATCAAACATAATGCTAATAGTTAACTAAAAAAGTCTCCAACAAACATCATGAATGATTCATGTGTATAGTTTCAAACTTTCAAAACACAAAAAACAAATAGAACACGCATAAAATCATCATCCATCATGGGCAACGTCAAGTGTTACCATATCATCACCATCGACATGAAGACCACGACCTCCATATCCGACCCATTGATGGAAAGATTCGTAATCTCAAGAACCCAACATCTTCAAATAAGAAAAATGCCTCTCCGATAATATCCGACACGCTCCAACACGCATCCAACACGCTCCGACACGTGTCGGACAATCTTTCTTCATAGAAGACACGTTTTTTGGTGTGTCCGACACGTGTCGGAGAGTGTCGGACGAGTGTCGGTGTCCGACACGTGTCGGACACGGACACGTTGAGGTCCCGAGAGTGTCGGTGCAGCGGTGCTTCATAGCACATATCCGATAGGGTTCATATGTGTGTGTGTTTAGTTATTTACCAGAGTTCAAAAGCTTGAAACTTGGACTCTTGACTTGAAAACCAATCGAGTTGAGTAAACTCGGTCTGATTCGGCCGGGTTTTCTCCCAAGTCCCAACTCGGTCCGACTAGGCCAAATAACTCTACTCGGAATCTGGATGAGTCAAGTCAACTTGTTCAGACTCGGTCGAGTTTTACCGAGTTTTAGGACACTGATATTTACAAGAATCAATAACATGTATTCAATAACTAAGTATATTCAGATTCATGCATCTTTCTGTGTGGATGCATGCCAATTGTCAGCTTGGCATGGTATACGAGGACATTATGTGGCACCTAGAACCTTGTATTTGTCTTCTTGAGATTAATTTGTCTGTGATTGCTATATTATAATACCTAAATAGGATGAGGTATCATTGCATTACTATAAATAATTGTTTATTGTGTATTATACACCATTTTGGTTTGTTGAGAAGAAATGTGCTTTTGCTAGTGTGATTAATATAACAAAGTTTCATTTGGCACTTCAGAAATCACTGCAATCAAATGCAGGAAACATGTGATTCTTAGAGAATTGAATTAGTGTTTGTGTAACACACCGATGCCCATAAAACATCGACATGTAGGGATTGGTAAGATTGATGAGATCTCCTTTACTGACTTCTATGTAGTTGTCTTGCTTTGTCCGAGTGGAGTTTATGGTAGTCTGTATTAATCTAAGTTCACATTTACACCTATTTAATTACTTGCTTGAGATTATTTTTATTTTTGATTGTTGCATGCTTGGACCTTTGGAAATTTCTCATGTTCTTGACTTTTGTTCTAGTAGGCCTTTTTTTTTCATATAGTTTCTTTAACTGTGGCTATAGTACCTAATTTTAATGAAGATGAAAAAGGGCTCTTAAAGCTGACCCAAATAATAGCATTAAAGACAATGAATAGATATTTACTTTTTCAGAAATCTGTGTTAACTTCAAATACTTAAAATCAGATATTTAAAGTAGTCTACCTTTCCCAGTTGATTGAGTTGAGTTTCTTACTTATATAGACGTCTGCTTATACTTCGGCTATTCGGATTAATGTACTTTTTTCATTCGTATTTCTTTTCCTAGCCATCTATATTATCTAGCTGAAGTTTAAAATTGTACTAGGTTTTACTTAGCCAATCTCATCGATTTCGAGCATTGGCACTTCTCGGAAGATTCCTTGATATGGGACCTTGGGCTGTCGATCTGGTATCTTGTCAATAACTATATTAAATTTTTTTTGTATATTTTTCTTATTGATATGTTTATATTGTATCTGTTGCTTTATTTGTGTTTCTCCATTGCAATATTGACCTATAGTATCTTCAGGCCTTGTCAGTTGGAATTTTTCCATATGTGCTCAAACTACTACAAACAACTGCAATGGAACTGCGCCAAATTCTAGTATTTATATGGACGAAAATCCTTGCTCTTGATAAGGTATTTCAGTCTCTATCTGGTTTTTGGTTGTATGCTGCTACAAATGTTATCTAAGACCTTCAAGATAAAATTTTCTTCTTTTATGGTGCTGCTACAATTTTTGTCTTTTAGTGGTCAAATACAATCTTTTGAAATGTTAAAAACCAGTTAAAGTAGTTTTTTGTCCTTTGTAAAATTAGTCTCGTCAGGTTGATCTGGTGAAAGATGGAGGACATGCATATTTCATCAAGTTTCTTGACAGCATGGACGCATTCCCAGAACAGCGTGCAATGGCTGCTTTTGTTCTTGCAGTTATTGTAGATGGGCACCGGAGAGGACAGGAAGCATGTATTCAAGCGAATCTAATTCACGTTTGCTTGAGACATCTACAGCTTGCAAGTCCACCTGATGCACAGACAGAGCCTTTACTTCTTCAGTGGCTGTGTCTCTGTCTGGGAAAGCTGTGGGAGGATTTCCCAGAAGCACAGGTTGTAGGTGTGCAAGCTGACGCCCCTGCAATATGCGCACCTCTATTGTCAGAGCCACAACCTGAGGTAGTGTTAGTTCTGTTTGAACTTAAATTCCCAATTTTTAACCATTTCCTTTCATCTTGACTGTGACGAAGTTTACCTGTACCAGGTGAGGGCTGCTGCTGTTTTTGCACTTGGCTCTCTTCTTGATGTTGGATCTGACTCTTTCAGAGGCAGACATGGAGGCGATGAGGATTATGATGATGATGAAAAAATAAAGTCTGAATTAAATGTTATCAAATACCTTCTGCAAGTTGTGGCAGATGGTAGCCCTCTGGTTAGGGCTGAGGTTGCTGTAGGTATGTAAAAGAAGCCTTCCCTTATTCTTGTTGACTACTGATGGAAATCTATTGTACTGGTCTAGTCCTTTCTTAGCTTTCATCTGTTTTTCATAATGATAGGATTAAGGGAAAATACAAGAAGCTAGATTCTTTTAGCATTCATAAATCATAAGGAATTAATCTGTGGTATCCTTGCATGGTTTTCTATAGCAGACGATGCTCCATTATCTGGATAGTAAAGGACTCGTTTGATTTCATAAAAAATAGGAACCTGCTTGTAGAAGCATAAAATCCGATAAAATCAAAAGTTAAATGTAAAATTTAATAACTTGCTGGAATAAATCAACGTTGGAAATTGTTTTATTGATTGAAAGTCTTTCCTTATTAGTTGTAAAATTTAGTTGGAAAATCAGCACTGGAAAGTGTTTCATTGATTGAAAGTCTTCTCTTATTGTCAATTTGATGATGGATTTATTTGCGTAAACAAAAATAAATCAACCCAGTCTAACTGAAGTGGTCAAGGTTGAAATTTATTGAGGTTGCAGAGGCTAATGCTCCGATACCAAATTTGTGATACAGATAAATACACAAGGGTGTGCGCTCTGATGTCACTTGGGCAATAGCACGAATACCTAGAGGGAGGTGAAGGGTGTGTACTACATTGATGGAATATGATTCACAAAAGCTTACAACCAATCCACAATTCCAGCAAAATGCTATGATAAGCAATAATGCACAGAGATTGCCTAAGTAAATCGTATTAGGTCATTCAAATGTGTGATATTAGGTCATTCAAATGTGTGAGTAAATGAAGGAAATGACCTACATCTAATATGCCAAACCTCCATAAAGGCCACTCTAAAAAACCTAGCCTCCTAAGATTTTTCCTCTCAAGGCCTTACATAAAATTCATGCATATGGTACTTTTATATAGGGAGCAAGAAACCATAATCATTTGGGCTCCCAAAAATGGAATAAAATATGGAATTGTAGAACCAATAAAGGGTAGATTTTGATATGATCAATCTTTCGTCCAAACTTTTTTAGACAAAATCAGTCCAGGGGCTACGAGTAATAACAATGAATCGATCGTTTACCCAAAAAGACATCAATTGTGAAAACCATCCTTATGGTTTTGAAATCTAAAAACATGATCAAAATCATGCCTATTATATGTACAATCAAACTATTTAAATAAACATTCTCTCCGAGGAAAAGGTCTTGAGGACGATCAATCAACTTTACTCGATCTTGGTGTTTAGAAATTGATTTTTGTTTTTTTTAAGGTATCTTTGTATCCGATTTCAAGTCCTTTTTCAACATATTTAAACATATTTTCACTAACATTTCACTAATGTAAAAATACTAAAAACTACAATGGTCTTGATTTAAACGAATCAAACTAAATCGAGCAAGTCAAATCAAACTGCACGGCAACCATCTTAACAATGATGCAAGAAATACCCAAAAGGTGATATGCAAATGCAATACAATGTGCATCCAAGGGTTAGTCACTTACCGTGCCCTAGATGAAGGTCGCAGCAGGAATGAACCTGAAGCAACTTTGAACTGAACCTTCCATTGTCTTTTTTTTTTTGGAGTACCTTCCATTGTCTTTAAGACCTAAAGGAATTCCAAAATGGGCCTCTCCATGGAGCTTTGAGATGCACTTCTGTGTGATTGGACTTAGAACCACTTACAACCATGGATTGGATATCGGTACGTACTGATGCAGACTTGGAACCACTTACAACCATGAATAGAAATCATGACATTTTCGTTTAAAAGTAGCATTTAAATTGCTCCTGTAGTTCTTCAGAAATCAGTGATTTAAACATAAAATAAATACAACCATACCATAAGCATAACCATAATCATCTAGCTTTATCTCTACTATGTGGGGTCGGCTTTATGAATCGTTCTTTGCCAGTACTTATGGTAAGGCTTATGTCTCATGTCAGTACAAGCTTTTTAATATTTGGTCTAGACAACTTTTATCTATGTTATTAAAGGTATTTCCCTATGTTTTGAGCCTTCTACGATAATCTGAGACCCTTCTCCTACCGAGACTGCGTTTGTTCTCCGTTATGCGTTCCCCTATTGGCAGTTCATTTTTCAAAATTTTGTCCTCAATTGGTACACATTTCTCACTCTATCCCTCCTAGTTTTAGTTTGCAGCCATCTTAGCATCCTTATCTCCATTACGCTTCTCTCATGTGTTGTATAAAAAATAAAAATAAGAGTAAACACATGTTTACGTTAATAATAAAACTAGTTTGTTACTTCAAGAATCACCTTTGAGCTTGATAGGATTTCTGTCGATTTTATTGACGGCACTCCAAACTGCAACTGTAGGTTGGGCAAATGCACTCAAATTTTGTGTTAGATCTTAGTCAGTCTGCTAATCTGATTCCACCTTTTGAGCATTTTCCATGCATTCACATCATGGCTTTGCCCCTGACAATACATGTGGAACATTTTTTAGATGACATGTTTTGAATCTGTAGCATTTGCTTATATTAGCATGCCTTTCTGTCGTTATTCAGCTCTGGGAATTCGTAGTTCTCTTTAGTTCATTGTCTACTCCTGGCTTTGTCCCTAATTGACTATCGTGTTGGATCCATTTTTCCCTCCTTTTTCTGTCTTCTTCTATCAGCTGCTTCATTAGTTCAGGCTTATTAACTCTTCGTCGAGTTTGAATATGTTTTTTTTTTTGTTACTGATCAAAGAATATTTTAGTTATTGGATATAACCGTTTGTATTGAGTAATTCTTCAGCTTATTTTTTGCAGTGATTTCTGTGGTAGAACTGTATGGTTGACCAATTTTGCAAATTAATGCAGTAAATATTTCCATTTCAAACATTGCTCTCTTTAATTTTCTTTCTCTTTTGTTATTAGTATGCGCTGTTTGTAATGAAGCTAGAAGTCTGAACATATCAAGGAACCTAGTAGTTGCATGAATGGAAGATAAAGTGATTTAGAGATCGACCTAAATGTTATTAACATACGTAATGAAAACAAGAAGCATATGCCTTGTTATGGAAAGGGGTTAGGTTGATATACAAGGGCAGAACTGAGGAGGGGAATAACCTAATATTTATGGGGTTTTGATGAAAACGATAATCTCCTTCCCAGAATTGATGTAGGCCAACCACAATTACCATACACAAGTAGAGACCAATGAAAGAACTAGCAACAAATAACTTGAAAAGCAAATATTATAAAGCACCAACACCACTCATAGCAGGTCAGTTTTAAGTAGTTTGGCGGAGATTCAGTGGTTGGATGTGGATGAAATTTGGTGGGGATGTTGGTTTGGTTGTTAGAGAGGTGTGATATAAATTTGGGCTCGATCTGACCACGAGATGAAATATTATGGTGATTTCATTGGTTCTGGTCTACACAATCTAGATTTGAAAAAATGATTGGCACTTGCTACAAGGCTATAATGATAGGAGATGTAAGCAAATTGATGAACAAACCAAAATAGAAGAAGAGGCCGATCCGCTACTAGGAAGATGCGGAGAGGTAGCGTCATCGGAGGGAGAGAGTCGAGACGTCACCGATAGAGAGAGACGAAGCTCCACGTTGATAAAGAAGGAGAAGATGACATTTTCCAACAGAAAAGAGAGAGGTCGATGGTGCCGTCATGTCGCCAAGGTGAGAAGAGAAGAGATTTAGATGATGGGGATAATTGGGGGAATCATAACATCATAAAGATTGTGCCTTGGACACAAGGAACGAATGCCATGGTGAGACTGATCTAAAATGCTATCAAGTTTTGTTTATGTTTGCATCAGTGCTAATGACTCACTTTAAACCTTGAGGGAGTCATGAATCCAGACCTTGGTGTCAATTGATTTGTGTTACGAGTGAGACCCCGACATGGGTCAACACCTTTGTATTGTGTGTATTCAACATTAGGGTTTTGGGAAGACAAATTTATGTGTAGTCATCGTTATGGTTGTGGGAACACATTTACCAAGATGGGATCCTCACTCTCATAAAAGAAAAGATGTCACCTTGAGTTGACTTATAAGCGAAGACAATGTAAGTCCAACTGGTTGTTCATTTTCTTGCAAAAATGTTTAATTGAAATATTTTAGTTTTTCATTAAAATATTATTATTTGCGAAAACAAGTTTTCAATAAAAGCTTACAAGTGACCGAGAGGTTTAAGTCAGGATGTTTGTACAAGATAGGATGTAAATCGTTCATGCTTTTATAGTTAAACCCTAGCGTCATTAATAGGTTATAGGTCTGCCTACGAACATCGATGGAGGAGTTTGTTGCATCATTTACATAGGACTGTTATGACTGTAATTATTACATAATTACTAGTTTTCAATAACTCCGATTACTAAGATCACGAGTGATTATCTCGTCAGTTGGGCATCGGGTGCTGAAATGACTATAGCCAGATAAGCCAAGCGTGTAGAGTCCTTAAAGTCCATCTATTGAGCTCAATCAAGCATACATGAGGAATAACTCATATGAATCTAAGCCACCATTAACCTAGCTTAACATCTCTCAAGTTTTGTGTTAGTTTTGTACAAACTCGTAGCTTAACATTAGCCAAGCGTGTAGAGTCCTTTAATTAATGATGATGGGTGGTCCAGGTTGGATTCATGGTGCCCGATGGATCAAACCCGTAGAATTTTTGGTATAAGCCTTAGTGGGCATTTCATAGGTAGTGGGCCTCTAATTTGGGAGCCGCACCATTGATGTCCTAGTGGGAGGCGCATGGTTCCTTATATGGGTATCATATGGCTGGGCTTATAAAGGAGGCCATTCTTCTTTGTGGGATGGTTTAGGACTCCTATGTTTGGCAAGCAATTGTGCTTGATTGTACGCTAATTGATTTGATTAATAATGGGGGTTAATTCCTATTATATTGGTAAGCAACTAATGTTCTTTAATTAATGGAGATTTGATCGATTAATTGGTTTCTTGTGTGCAGATGAATGAAGCCATTATTATTTCCATATACCCACCTTAATTTTCTCTCATTGCAATCAATCTAGACCCAATATGGCAAAATAACTGAGCATGGAGGTTCATTGGCCTGCAAGTTAGAGGCCTTGGCTCTTGGAAATTCGTTCTGTCTCCTCTTTCTGAGAGACTCATTAAAGAGGGAGTATGTCTCAGCAATAGAGGGTCTAGGCTTTATTGGAGAGACCGATCTTTAAGTTTCCATGGAGATGTCATGCATTGTTCCATGGGGATAAGGGAGAGAAATATATTTGATGAAGAAAAGAGAGGTCGAGTGGGTATTAATTGAGAAAGTTCCCGAAACCTTGGCATGGGGGTGTGCTCGTGGATCGGTGATGGGATTGTTTTGTTGGTTGTGGCTTCTCATCTTTGCTAATGGAGATTCAAAGATCTTTATGTTGGTGCCCAAGACAGAGGAACCAAAATGTCATCCCGATGTGGTCAACGCTTCATAAGTGGAGGATTATCTTCGTGAACTAATGATGAAGACCTGATCAGCACCTTCAGTTCGTATCCGTTTGGGATTTATTAGTCGTTTATTTCAGTTTTTGGCCATTTATCATGTTTTTGGCCTTATGTCAGCATTTAGTTTTATTTCTGTTCTTGCCCAGTTCATGGGGGATGTCCATGATCTCATCCGAGGGCTTTTCGGATTGAATCCGGGTCTTCTCGGGTGAGTTTCAGCATGATATTAATAAAATTATGGGTGTATGTGTTTGCGGGGCACCGACGGACGAGATTAGATCTCGAAACCGACGGTTAGATGGCGAAATAACTTAAATTTGATGATGTGGCATCAATTGGGCTTCAATTAGGGCTATGTGGGCTTCAATTAGGGCTTTTCCGTCCCTTGCCCGTGCGGAAACCGAGCCAATCCGCCCCCTCTTCCGTCCCCTAACTTCTCTCTCTCTTTTCCCCTTATTTCTCTCTCTTTTCCTTTCCTTTTTTGGCCCATTGCATCCCCACCATTCCCCCTTGATTTCCCTTTGATCTTGGCCATCCAAAAAGAAACCCTAGTTCTACAAAAAGGGGAAGATTGAAGGAGATTTCAGATTTTTGATAGTTGCTGAATTTCGTGCCTCTTCGTGAGCGCTTCCGGGTGAGACTCGAGTCCCCGATCCTCGCCGATTCCACGACTTCGCCTCGTGAAGGCTTTGGGCTTCGTTTTCCGAAGGTTCCGGCTTCTCCCGACGTCCGGCCTTGCTCTGTGTGCGGGATCATCGGCGCATCCTCGCAATCGACCCACGGCGGGAAACCCCAGGCAGTATCTTTTCTTTTCTTTATCTTTTCCCTCGCATCCGCATCATTTTCCATTCGTTTCCATTGTCTCCGCTCCGCATCGCAGCCGTCATCATCCTTTTTCCCATCGCTAGTTGAAGCCATAACTTTGCCTATTTATTAGATTCGCCATATATCGTCTGTCGGTAACCCTAGCAAGCATTCGTAACCTATTTTAGTGAAAATCTGTTGCATGCCTATTGTCCAATTTACATATCTATTGCTGCGATTGACCCTATTATGTGCTGAAATCAGTTTTTTTTGTGATAGTATTGCGCTCTTTAATTGTTTTAAGTCTTAACCCTGCTTTATGTTGATTGCATAAACTTTAGAACTGCATAAGATAACTTCTGGTTGCTGTCCTTTTGATCTATACGTCGCTATATTGATAAATAAAACCTAGTCATTGACCAAAGAAAACCCTAAAAGGGTTCAGGATTGTAGTGTGCCTTATTGGTGCCTGCATCAAGTTGGTATCAGAGCTCGAAAGAACCTGTTCGGGTTTCTTTTGAGTGCTGAATTTCAGCAAACCCTAATCTTTTCTTTGCTGATTTTGCATAGGTCATCGTCTTGCGTGCTTGATTTGCATTTAGCGTTAGGTTTACGTCTAGCGTTAGGATTGCATCGTGTATCTGACGCCATGTCCTATCGTCGCGTCCGATCCCATCCTTATTCGCTTGACCCACTAGATACCCACACCTATAAACAATTTGTCAGGCTATATAAATCTCTTGAGCCATGTCCTACCCTTTTCCCGAGATCTTCGATGGAACGTAGATACTCCTCTTCGATTCGAGATCAAGCCCATGACCTGGATCTATCTTCTAAACCTTTTGTTCAATGGGTTTTACGGAGTCCTTCAGTGCCAACCTTGAAAATCAGATATATCGAAACCCAGCTCTTACTTGATGATATTGAGGATGAGTTGGCATGGAGGGAGAAGCAGAACCAGAGGCTTGCCCGATACAGCAGGCCACCACCTCCAGCAGAGCCTCCACCTCCTGTGGAGTACCCGGTTCCACCAGTGGCCCCACTTGAGAAGCATCCGCCTCCTGTGGAGCTTCCTCGGCCAATGCCTACGGAGGAGCCACCTCTTCCGTCAGCGACTACAGAGGAGTTCCTTCCGCCTTCTCCAGTGCCTACAGCGGTGCCACCTCCTCCTTCAGTGGCTTCAGAGGAGCTCTTTCCACCTTCAGCAGTGCCTACAGAGGAGCCACTTCCTCCGGTAGTGACTACGGAGAGGCTTCTCCTACCTTTCACAGAGCTTACAGATGAGGCACCTCCTTCGACAGTTCTTCCTACAGCAGAGACACCCGTGGAGCCTCCGACTTCCGCGGAGCTTCCATCACAGCTACAGTCAGAGCCAGTTGGGGAGCTTCAGACAGCTAAGCCACTTGCGCGCTTTGACTTTGTCGGGACTGACCGACCACCTACAGCTCGTGCGCTTCTGTTTTTGTACTTCAGTACCTTCTGGCCCTCGCTCGACGCAAGCACTCCCTTCGCGAGAGGTCCAGAGGTTGTTGACTGCCCGAGACATCACTTGTTGGGAATTCATCATCAGATTCAGACACAGCGACGTTCCCACGGTGGTGGTCTCCCTCCTGCTACCGGCGATGTCTTCCGGCGTAAACTCGAGGACGAGTTTTTCGCAGCGGAAGCGATTGATGAAGACCTGATCAGCACCTTCAGTTCGTATCCGTTTGGGATTTATTAGTCGTTTATTTCAGTTTTTGGCCATTTATCATGTTTTTGGCCTTATGTCAGCATTTAGTTTTATTTCTGTTCTTGCCCAGTTCATGGGGGATGTCCATGATCTCATCCGAGGGCTTTTCGGATTGAATCCGGGTCTTCTCGGGTGAGTTTCAGCATGATATTAATAAAATTATGGGTGTATGTGTTTGCGGGGCACCGACGGACGAGATTAGATCTCGAAACCGACGGTTAGATGGCGAAATAACTTAAATTTGATGATGTGGCATCAATTGGGCTTCAATTAGGGCTATGTGGGCTTCAATTAGGGCTTTTCCGTCCCTTGCCCGTGCGGAAACCGAGCCAATCCGCCCCCTCTTCCGTCCCCTAACTTCTCTCTCTCTTTTCCCCTTATTTCTCTCTCTTTTCCTTTCCTTTTTTGGCCCATTGCATCCCCACCATTCCCCCTTGATTTCCCTTTGATCTTGGCCATCCAAAAAGAAACCCTAGTTCTACAAAAAGGGGAAGATTGAAGGAGATTTCAGATTTTTGATAGTTGCTGAATTTCGTGCCTCTTCGTGAGCGCTTCCGGGTGAGACTCGAGTCCCCGATCCTCGCCGATTCCACGACTTCGCCTCGTGAAGGCTTTGGGCTTCGTTTTCCGAAGGTTCCGGCTTCTCCCGACGTCCGGCCTTGCTCCGTGTGCGGGATCATCGGCGCATCCTCGCAATCGACCCACGGCGGGAAACCCCAGGCAGTATCTTTTCTTTTCTTTATCTTTTCCCTCGCATCCGCATCATTTTCCATTCGTTTCCATTGCCTCCGCTCCGCATCGCAGCCGTCATCATCCTTTTTCCCATCGCTAGTTGAAGCCATAACTTTGCCTATTTATTAGATTCGCCATATATCGTCTGTCGGTAACCCTAGCAAGCATTCGTAACCTATTTTAGTGAAAATCTGTTGCATGCCTATTGTCCAATTTACATATCTATTGCTGCGATTGACCCTATTATGTGCTGAAATCAGTTTTTTTTGTGATAGTATTGCGCTCTTTAATTGTTTTAAGTCTTAACCCTGCTTTATGTTGATTGCATAAACTTTAGAACTGCATAAGATAACTTCTGGTTGCTGTCCTTTTGATCTATACGTCGCTATATTGATAAATAAAACCTAGTCATTGACCAAAGAAAACCCTAAAAGGGTTCAGGATTGTAGTGTGCCTTATTGGTGCCTGCATCAACTAATACTCCAAGTAACTTGCAAACAATTATGTCTTCTTCATCGAAGTTAGTACAAATATAGAATAACTTACGATTCACAATTCTGGCAGGCACATCAAAGTAAAATTATCTACATGTTTCTTTTAGTCCATGATGATTGCATGTTTTAGATCTAGAGCAATTTATTTTCTGCTGCGTTTTTTTTTTTGGATATGTGATTGAACATTTTTAGTGTAGGATCATAAATATTATTTAATAACCTGGTGCTTGGTTGGGATCGTCCCGTAAAAGGGAAAGATTCCCATTAGATTGATCCAACATTCACAACTCTTAGGAACAAGTAACAAAGAATGATTCATGAAGTTGAAGATATTTAAAAGCCGTGGGCTATGCTTCTTATTTTCCTGACGAACATGGCTTCTGTATCAAGATGTCTTGTACACCTTACAGATTCCTGGGAAACATTTCAGGTGGTTAAAGATATTCATAATTTGCGACAAAAAAAAATAGTGCAACATACCCCAAGAACCTATGTAAATGTACTGATTTATCTATTTCTAACTCGGTTTTACTTATGCCTCTTTAATCTAATTCCAAGCAAGGATGTGATCAGCAAGGAAATTTTATTCTACTAACCCGCTTCATATTATTTAAGTTCAACGAAACTTGTTGACGAAACACTTATACGTTTGTTTTGTGCATTGATTGAGATTACACAGTGAAGTGCTTTGTCAGTTTTCTTTATTTGGACTTGTGAATATGGTTTGTATTACTTTTTTGACAGCTCTTGCCCGCTTTGCCTTCGGCCACAATAAACACTTGAAGTCAATTGCTGCTGCTTACTTGAAGCCTCAGTCTAATTCCAAGCTGAGTTCGGTGCCATCATTGGCTCATATTAGTAGTCCAAGTAGTGGCTATGCTAATCCAACCCATTATATGCAGCCAACAAGCACTGTTTCCACCCAGATTGGCCCTGTATTGAGAGTGGGCAGTGACAGCATGGCTGCTGGTAGAGATGGAAGGATATCCACAAGTAGCCCACTTGCATCATCAGGGATTATGCATGGTTCTCCATTATCAGATGACTCTTCTCAACATTCAGATTCTGGTATATTGTTAAAAGAAAACATCAGTAATGGGGTCATTGGTTATCCTCCTAGGTCAAGGCCTTTAGATGGTGCAATGTATTCTCAATGTGTTTTAGCCATGTCTACGTTGGCAAAGGATCCATCTCCTCTTATTGCTAGTCTGGGCCGAAGAACACTTTCTATCATTGGTATCGAACAGGTGGTTTCAAAGGCAGCAAGGTTTAGTGGTGGAAATATTCACCAAGTAGATTCCTCTGCTTCCTCCGTTTCTCCAAATCATGCTGGGTTGGCACGATCATCTTCATGGTTTGACATGAATGCTGGTAACTTATCGTTCTTATTTTATATATATATATATATATATATATATATATATATATATATATATATATATATATATATATATATATATATATATATATATATATATATATATATGCTTTTGTTTCGATTTAAACCTTGGCTAACTCACACTTCAACGTAGTTTTTCCCTACTTAAATGAAGCATGAATACATATACATGATACGGATAGGATAGGATACATATACACCGATACTGCAATTGTTGAAAAAGTAGGATACGATATGCTTGTGTGTGTGTGTTTGTGTGTGTGTATAGGGTCGGAATCCTTGGACATGTAATTTTGACATGTCGTTTTGACATGTCATCAAGTAAACTGTAAACCTCTATGGAAGTTTCAGAATTCACGGAATTTTGTGAGGGTGCTCAGCTTGCCATAGATGGTATTTCCACAAAAAATCAACCGATTCCGAAACCTCTAGATATGTCAAATGTGTTGAGCTTTATAGACCATCCATTTTAATAGCTAATTTGAAGGGCACATTTGACACGCCTATAGTTTTCAGAATTGGTTAATTTTTTGTTGATATGCCATCTATGCCAAGGTAAGCATTCTCACAAAAATTCAGCGAAATCTGAAACCTCTATGTAGGTTAACTTGATGACATGCCAAAACTTGTCAAAATTACATGTCCATGGATATATATATATATATATATATATATATATATATATATATATATATATATATATATATATATATATATATATATATATATATATATATATATATATATATATATAGGGCTGTTATGTTGAGCTGTGAGCTGCGGTAGGAGAAAATGAGCTGCGGGTATTTTGACCCCCCCAGAAGTTTTGGAATTTGATGAAATTTGGTGATGGTGTTGTCTAGGGTAAGATGATCATCCTCACCAATTTTCATCAAATTCCAAAACTTCTAGGGGGGTCAAATGGTCGAAGCAAAATCTGCAGATTTTAACGATGACTGCGGGTGGCAGATTTCTCTTCGATCATTTGACCCCCCTAGAAGATTTGGAATTTGATGAAAATTGGTGAGGATGATCATCTTACCCTAGACAACACCCTCACCAAATCTCATCAAATTCCAAAATACCCGCAACTCACTGTAACATTCCTCTCTCTCTCTCTCTCTCTCTCTCTATATATATATATATATATATATATATATATATATATATATATATATATATATATATATATATATATATATATATATATATATATATATATATATATATATATATATATATATATATATATACTAGTAATGCCCGTGCCTGTCGGCACGCAAATGATTTCGAAGGCGGAGACAATATTTCGAGGGAAAGAACAATATTTTGAGGATGATAACAACATTTCGTGAGTTGTGACAATATTTTGAGAAAAGTGACGATATTTCGTGGTCGCGTTTGACATCTTTGGAAATGTAACGACCGCCTTCGGCGGCAACACACCCCCAGGGTGATGCTCGGACTTCTCAAATAACATCTAAAACAATGTTTGTGATTCAATTTTGGCTTCAAACACAACTATCTGTTATACTAAACCCATTCGGTGAATCGCACTCCGCCCAAATGGCATGCAAAAAGAACAGAGGGTAGTTTCTGGTTTACTAATAAAGGCAATGCCCTTAGGCTAAATGAAATTTTAGGGGGCCCTGTTCACGGGATGGGTTTGTTGTCAAGGACATCTCACACATTAAACCAAAAAAATTCCTCTCTCACCAGGGTGGTGCGATTGTCGACCGATATCAAAATTAGGTGTTGTCAAATAATATCAAAATCAAGTTATGACATCCGAGAAGCACTCAATTTATTTGCGACAGACATAGTTGTGTTTGTCATTGGAGAGGACAGACCAAGTGAATCTTTTAGAAAAAATACAACAATTCACATAATAGAGCAAGCACAATAGTGTTTATAGTTGTGCAAAGCTTTGCATCCTTGATCTAAATAGAGCAAGCACAACCGAGCATTACATAATGGGGAAGACTGGTTCAAATAGATGTGGCACCACTGTTTTTAGCCAAAAATCATCAAGAATTTTAAACTACAGTTATATTAATACATATATGGTTGTACTTTCTTTTATTGACCTTTCAAGTTTAAAATCTTTATTATTATGTAAAAGTGCTAATAGTCTAGCCAAACCTTAGCTTACTACCTAGACATCGAAAATCCTTGAATTTTAAAAAGAAGCAACATAGTAAAGATTCCTAAATAAAGCAGGAACTTAGGGGTACAACACATTATGCCAAATAGCAATATCATGCCCTCTGAGCATGGACTTACACTGCACCCTCTCCATCTTCCTCTATATGCTTCAGCCCTGCTGTTGTTTTGAAGACGGGGGGAAGAAATGGGGCCCTCTTTGCTCCTTAGCTTCTTCAATAACTTCCAGCATCCACCGCATTTCCATACCCTAGCGCACCAAAGAGGGTTCCTTAGAATCCTCCCCACATTCCTCCAACTAACAATTCATCACTTCGAACAACATTCAATTGATTCAATCCAATGACCAAGTTATGTCTTAAAACCTATGTATAGGAAACAAAACAAAATTTAATTCTTTGATAATCAATGGGAGCATATAAGATAGGGTGTTTCCGAATCCGATGTGAGACCCCAGCACCACGCTCTTCTTCCTCTCGAGCACCGTCAGGACCCTTATGCACTGAATCTGAGATGGAAAGGGAACATGAGATGGAATGAGTATAAGAGGAAAACATCATATGTTTGTCCGCATCCAAAATAAATTTCATTTCATGGATCCAAAATAAGTATAAGAGGAAAACATAAAGACAATAAGTTTTTTATTTCTCAAAAAAGACTAAATTTCAATTAAATTTGTAGGTTTAAATTTGTATTTTTTCATAAAAGTTAAATTTTTAAAGCGAAAAGAAGTGGAACCCAGATTGGAACATAAAACAATTCTGAAAAAAAAACGTCTATATACAGAGAGAGAAATTAGAAAAAAAACAGAAGCAACAAATCAAAGATCCCAACATTATCACCCACCTGAGATTTCACCATGAGAATTAAAAGAGGCGACTTCCTAGTTGCAAAAGTCAACTCGACCAAAATTGGATTTCTCCAGCAAAGGGAAGACAGTGGCATCATTTGCTCCATTGTTAACCTACATCCTCTGCTACAAACACAAATAAAACGGTATATAAAGGACCATAGAAGCCACCCCAAAGTGAAACAATAGAACCATAGATGTTATTATCTATTCCGTAGATCAGAAGTCAAAAGCTAATTAAAAGCAAGAAGGTTAAAATCAAAGAATTGGTTGAACCTGCTTTAGTCCTCTCGTTACCACGATCTGCTACATTCTATATCTCGAATTCCGCTTCGAAGAGAAAAAGGACCTGAGTAAAGTTGAGTACTGAGTGAAGATAGATAGAGATGCATGCCCACTTAAAACAAAAAAAAAAGAATATAAAGATAAGGGATTTGGGGGCACTTACTTGGTATCAGATTCTCATCAGGGTCGAAGCTTCGAGGAGGCAAACGAAGGCAGTGTTGGAAATTTTGTATGCCGAGTAGCTCTTCATCACCTAAAATTTTGTAGGCATGAGAGAGAGAGAGAGAGATGCAATTTGGGAACCAGATCACTCTCCGTGCTAGGTCTTGGCTTCTCCCTCCGATCGGTGCTCTTCCTCGATTTCTCGAAATAATCTGTGCTCCTCCTTGACGGTTCAAACCGATCCGTACTTTTTCTCCAAGTGTTTCTCTGGGAAGGCGATTTCTCAACAGTGGATATGAACTTCTTGATGTGTCTAATGAACTCAGGGAAAAGCTCCAAATCACAGTGTTTTCCTCCTTTAAGCCATAGCGGTTCATACTTCTCCTTGCACAGGTCCCATAGCTGCTTACCGTGGGAGCAGTCCACAACTTCATCTGATGTTCCCTGCAGATCACAAAATGGATACCGATGAACGACCATGTTCACAAAACGTAAAAAGCATCGTCGTAAAAAAATGAAGAAAACCTAAAATGGCTCTCAAAAGCATCGTGTAGTGAAAATGATGCTGCAAGATCTTCAATGGCCTCTTACAGATGCATTCAGTATTCCATACATAATTTTCCACAAAATCATTGACATAATCAGGGTATTATAGAACAATTTCTATCATAGCCATCAGTAGAATCTCTAACTACGAAAAAATTATTCTCTAATGTCTAATAGTATTTTTGAGGAACCAGTTGGTTCAAAGGTGAAAAGACAATAATCTCTAAGACCTGCTGGCTAATATATTTTAGGGTAGACTACACTTTGCCCCCCTGAAGTTTAGCTCAGAAACACTTAACCCCCCTATAGTTAAAAAACTACATTTTGCCCCCTTCAATTCAGTTTTGATTAGATAAAAATATCAAATGAGGAAATTAAGTAGTTGACAAAAGGGATTGAGCTAACATTTCAAACTTTAGGGAGTGATTTGGTGAGGGGGTTAAGTGTTTTTTAGCTAACTTTAGGGGCCAAAGAGTAATTTACCCTAAATTTTAAAGATCATTGGGTACACTATTATCATTATTTGTAGGGTTATTTTGACTTTGCCCCCCAAATTTTGCCTTGAATTAGACTTTACCCCCCATCTTTTCATTAATTAGACTTTGCCCCCCAAAACTAATGTTCCGTCTGCTCAGCGCCCAAAACTTTATTTCTTTACCGTCAGCTCACCCTTTGTCTTAGATGGTGAGCTGACGGAACAGTTAGTTTTGGGGGGTAAAGTCTAATTAATGAAAATGATTAACATACCATAGACAACCTGTCGTCGTCGCCAGCTTTCTTCAGCTTGCAGTCGAGTCGCCTCTCCAAATAGATATCGTGCAGGATTGAAATAGGCGATCACCACGCATTCTATAAATTTTGGGATTGAAAGGAGGCGGGTTGACAATATAGTATTCTATGATGCAATTTTATATAATGTCCCGAGATAAAGTATAATGTCTTCTCAATACTACTTCTGTAATTCATGGTTTTCTCACTAATTAAAACTTAAAAGAGGGCCTTACATAAGAAATGTTACAAAAATAATTGAGTGTAAATGAAATTAGCAAGAGAAAAATATTCGATCAACTTTGCTAGAAAACATCCCAACTGATCGAGGCATTATTTGAAACAAAAAAGAATGACGACAATTGTCCCACCTATTCTGCCTCTTTTGCGAGTTGAATGAACGACCGAAACCGGCGATGACCAACTCCCATATCACTATGGCGGGCCCGAAGGCTAAGTGCATGAGCACTAAGGCCCGACACAGTGATATCGGAGTTAATTGTCGCCTATTTAATTTCTGTAGAAATTCAAACACAGTGACCCTAAAGATAAATGGGTCCTTATGGACCAAATCACACCGATACTTGTATGATTCTTGAATGGAGCTCTGCACATGGAAGCAAATCATTAAGATAGAATGAAACCTGAGCAGAAGCCCCACCAAGCTCACGGGCTGCAGGCATCGATCGACTGCGATCGTCAAGCTGCGATCTTCAAGACTGGAAAAAAATAGTAATAAGCTTAGAAATTTAAAGCTTAGAAAGAGAGACAGAGAGAGGGGGTTCCAACATGGGTGGACGGACGGACTGCGATCGTCAATCTGCTACTCTCTTCCTTTTCTTCCATTGACGAATGATCTGAGGAACGAAAAAAACATTCAAACACACAGTGACACACGTACACACACACAGAGAGAGAGAGAGAGAGAGAGCTGCAATAAAAAAAAAATTTGATTGCAGTCCCTTCGTCCACACACATACACACACACAGAGGGAAACTCTTCAACAGACGCAACAACCGGCCTGCAATAAAATATAAAAAAAATTGAAATCGAGAGAGATAGAGCTGCAATCAAAAAAATATATGAGAGCTGCAATATAAAAAAAAAAAAAAACTGAGATCGAGTGAGAGACCTGTTCACCGGGGATGACCTCGATCCCATGGACGATAGCATACGACTGCAAGCCAAAAAAAAAAAAAAAACCTGAGATGAGAAAAAAAAAAGAAGGGGAAAAATCATCACCTCCATCTCTCCCAACACAGCCGGCAACAGCAAGCCTGCGATAAAAAAAAAAAGTGAGATCAAGACAGATTAGGGATCAGGGAAATGGGGGAGGGGGGATCTGGATCCAGCCCCTCCCCTGCTGCGAATCTATCGGAGGAGAGGCCCTCCCCTTTCTGCCGATCCACGTACCAGAGAAGAAGAAAGGAGGGGGAGCCGATCAGGGGGGCTGCCGATCGATCAGGGGGGCTGCCGATCAGGGTCGGACGGCGTGCGATTTATCGATCGATCAGGGGTATTGCCGATCAGGGTCGGACGGCGTGCGATTTACCGGTCGATCAGGGGGGCTGCCGATCAGGGGGGAGTGACAGTTGGCGGAAGTGCGATTCACCGGCCGAGGCTTGCCTGCGGGACGCCGGTGGGCGCGGGGTGGTGGCGGCAGTGGCGATGAGAAGAGAGAGAGAGAGAGAGAGAGAGAGAGAGAGAGAGAGAGAGAGAGAGAGAGAGAGAGAGAGAGAGGTGTGGAGGTGGGGATCGGGAATGGGGTAGGATTGGAATAAAAGGAGAGGAGAGAAATGGCACAGCCGCACAGTTGGGAATAAAAGAGGGAGAGAGGAGAGATAATGGGCGGCTGTGAAGGAGAGAGAGAGAGAGACAATGGCACAGCTATTGGGATTGATCACCTTCCATTTTTAACCCAGCTCTAATTGATTCGGACGGGTATTGATCACCTTCCATTTTTGGAGGGCTGGTCGGATCAATCACAACCGTTAATCCATCTCTTCCAAGTGAATGACACTCACCCTAACAGCAATGAACGGCTATGTTTATCTCTTACGGTTTGTATCTCGACTCAATTAAATGTTTGTCCCCCCCCCCCCACAAAACCCTGAAATATTATATATATATATATATATATATATATATATATATATATATATATATATATATATATATATATATATATATATATATATATATATATAGGATACGGGGTATAGGCTGGCGGTTTATTTCGACGAAATGGGCAGCCGCCCATTTGATGCCCCTAGGAGTCTTAGAATTTACTGATTTTTTGTGAGCATTATGATCTTATCTTAGATAGAACACCCACAAAAATTCAGCACATTCTAAAACTTTTAGGGGCATCAAATGTTAAATTTCAGATCAACGGTGATAACGGACGTTCGATAAAACTTCTAACATTTGATGCCCCTAGGAGTTTTAGAATGTGCTGATATTTTGTGAGTGTTCTATCTTGGATATAGTATTTATGCTCACAAAAAATCAGCACATTCTAAAACTCCTAAGGCCATCAAATGGGTGGCTACCTATTTTGCCGAAATAGGCTGGCAGCTCATTTCACGTTTCCTCTCTCTCTCTCTCTCTCTCTCTCTCTATATATATATATATATATATATATATATATATATATATGGCAGGGACTGCACCTGAGGTGTAGCTTCGTTGCTGCACGTATCGCTTGTTTCTTAGAAATTTTAGAATTTGATGACTTTTGGTGGATGTGTTGCCTAGGGTAAGGTGATAATCCTCACAAAAATTCAGCAAATTCTAGAACTTCTAGGGTCATCAAATGTGCTAAGCAAAATTAACGGTTACAGTGAACAGTCGATAAAGGTTCGAACATTTGATGACCCTAGAAGTTTTAGAATTTACTGATTATTTGTGAGGATGATCAGAACACATTCACCAAAAATCACTAAATTCTAAAGCTTCTAGGATGGTAAACTACACCTGAGGTGCAGCAGTGAAGCTACTCTCTTTTCCCATATATATATATATATATATATATATATATATATATATATATATATATATATATATATATATATATATATATATATATATATATATATATATATATATATATATGTATGTGTGTGTGTGTGTGTGTGTGTGTAGCTTCGTTGCTGCACCTCAGGTGTAGTTTACCATCCTAGAAGTTTTAGAATTTAGTGATTTTTGGTCCCGATCTAGTGAGAAACCTCTGATATGAGAAACGTTGTGAGAAAACGACCTAGAGATTTCATAATTTGATGAAACTTGGTGGGTGTGCTATGTATGAAAAGTTGATCATCCTCACCAAAAATCATCAAATTCTAAAACTTCTAGGGGCATCAAATGTTAGAAGATTTACCAACCGTCTATAAAAACCATTAATTTGAATAATATATTTGTTACGCATACAGGTTTTAGAATTTGATGATTTTTGGTGAGGATGATCAACTTTCCATACATAGCACACCACCAAGTTTCATCAAATTCTAAAACCTCTAGGTAGGTTTCTCATAAGGTTTCTCATATAAGATGTTTCTCACTGGATCGTGACCCATATATATATATATATATATATATATATATATATATATATATATATATATATATATATTTATTCGGAAACATCGATAAAAAATATAAAAAAGTTTACAACATATATAAAATAAATTAAGATGCAAGGATAAATAATCTAAACCCATAGAGAGGAGAGTCCAATCCTTGAGTGTAGTGAGGGGTGGGGCCAGAGGCGTTGAGTTCTCTACCTCTCAGATGACCCACTGAGAATTAACTAATTAAGGGAGACAATGCGTGCAATATGGGGCCATAAAGGGAGAGATCGAGAGTCGAGAGAAGGAGTTGAGGGAGGGAATGTGTTCGGTGGTGGGTGGTGGTGGTATATGGGTGTGGGGGTATGAGTCCAAGACGAGCCTTGGACTCTTGGAAGGGAAAGACCATGGTGAGGGAGGGATATTTCAAGTATATATGGGTTGTGGTTTAGGTATATAAGTAATTATATGCATCTCGCCCAACAACCCGCTACTACGCTCGACCTATAACCCGCATTTGCACCCGACATAAAACCCGTAATCGAGTCATATTGCGTTGTATATAGTTGAATCCACACGTACCGTATCCCCATGTATCTGAGTACATATTTTTTGTTCTCATTTATGGTACTTTTTAAATGTATCGGATACGTATATCCATAGTTACCAAATCGGGCGTTTTTTTGAAAAAAACGCGTATCGATCCGAAGTCGTAGCAAATAAGAAAAAGAACTAAAAAAACATATGTAAGCGTTTTATACGCGTTTAAAACGGGAAAAACACGTATAAAACACGTTGGGTTTGGTCCGGGTTTAAATTGGGTTCGGGTTTTATTTTGTTCGTGCTTAATAAACACATATGCTATATGTTTTGAACTTTTGATTACTTAGTGTTGGAAAATGACATATATACATACTTGAATTTTTAAGATTTTTTTTTGTTTTTTCTGATGTTTTCATGTTTCTTTTCCTGTTTTTTCCGTTTTCATCGTATCTTTCCTAGTTTTTCCATTGCCGTTTTTTTCCCGTTTTCCGACTTGGTAGCTATGCGTATATCCGAGTATCGACATGTATCATATACGTATACCCGAGTATCCGTTGTGTATCCGATATGCGTTACGCAGAGGGTCTTGAAGTATCTGTGCTTCATAGCCCCACTGAGTTACGCCTCGGGATAATCTTGGAAGTAGCAACATTGTTGTGATCATGGAGAACTACCATAGTTCTCATTTTTGCTAGATGCACTTTTCATTTATTTGTGGTTATTTTATGCAGGTCATTTACCAATGACATTTAGAACACCTCCTGTCAGCCCCCCTCGGCCAAATTACTTGACAGGATTGCGACGAGTGTGGTCTTTAGAGTTTGGACCGCAGCAGAATTCCCCTGACATTGGATTAGCTGATCCACTTTTAGGTTCCGGTGTATCTGCTGGTGTTTCAGAACGCAGTTTACTTCCACAATCAACTATTTACAACTGGAGCTGTGGCCATTTTTCGAGACCACTTCTTACTGCAGGTGATGACAATGAAGAAATTATGGTTAAAAGAGAAGATAGAGAAAGAATTGCACTGTATCACATAACTCAATGGCAGCATTCTCGTGAGTGAACTCTTAATGATATTGTTTTCTCTATATTTCTTGTGGCGGCCTTTTTCAATGATTGATCAATTTGAGAATCTTATTTCTTTTCCTTTGTGGAAGCTGTAAGCAAACTCAATAATCATATTGCTAGTTGGGATACAAAGTTTGAAATGGGTACAAAAGCAACATTACTGTTACCTTTTTCTCCTATTGTAGTTGCTGCAGACGAAAATGAACGAATCAGGTAATTCAGATAAATGCTTTGCTCCTTTTTTGCTATTTTACTTTTAACATAATTGAAATTCTGAGATGTCCGGTGATCTTCAGCGTACCAGTAATATTTTCTATTAATGAATACTAATTTCCTAACCGTACTTACCATTTCTACCTTATGTCAATAGATAGCTTAGTTATCTATATGTATGGTAGTGATTAATTCTTGCTGTTGTATTTGTTCCCTATGATGAGCAATCTATTATCGTGGTGTAAGAAATTCTTTGAACTGTATTGATATGGAATTTTACTATGGTGAACAAACTGTGAGATTGCAAGAGCTTCCGCTTCGAAGTCCAATTTTAAAAACTGATCACTTAGATAATATATTTATGGTTTTATAACTTTGATATTGGTTTAAATTAACCTAAATAATCATAACAGTTCGTATTTACTCTTATCTTTTGTCAAAGTAGATAGATTAGGATGCCTTCTGATTAATGTAAGATCAGATTTGTATCTTTACACTACAGTTGGAATCTGGTTAGAGAAACTAGGATTACAATACTTTTTTTAAGCAAACATTATTGTTCCATAGACGAAATATGAAACCTATGTAGAGAAACTGCTACCTGCATTGCCAAGCAATAGATGGTTGTTTGGATAATACGGATTCCGTGTAATTAACAAAAGGCATGTGTAAAATGGAAAAAATGTCTTGCATTCTGTGAATTACGTGGTGTGTGCCTGATTTGAGCTATCACATGTTGTGTTGCTTATAATGCAAGCCCGAATGTTGCTTAGTAGGATGCTTCTGGGGTTATTTAAGGGATCTCATCATTTAGTGGGGTTAGGGGTATTTATGTAGTTCTTTGTAGAACAGTTATGCTTAAGAAGAAAGTAAGGTTGGTATAGGATTCATATCCGGACTAACATAGTAAAAGGTTGCTGTTATCATTTATTGTAGTAGATTTTTGGTTTGTTTTTGAAGTCGTGTTATTTAAGGCCACAATATGTGTAAATGACGGGCTCGTTTTCTATGAACACATATGCAAATATATTTTATCAACTCTTCAGTTTTCTATATTATTTTGCCTTGTCATTAAGGTCTCAATAGCTACATCCTGCAACTATCATTACATTATCTATATTTTTATGCTCTAGTTGGTAGTCACTTGTTTTGCTGTTTCATCGCCCGTCTCCGGACTAAGATCGGATATTTGATTTGTTCGTTACAATTTTCTGGCCTATGGTGTGGGGTTTGTCGCACCCAGTTATTTACTTGTGTTAGCCACTTATAATCTTAAGTGGATGAATAAAAGTCAATGCAGGATAACAGGTGGTGTCGGATGATGCATCCGACGCTGTGAAGACAAGCAAGCCATTTAAAGCTCTTGTGACATTTAAAGCTCTTGTGAATGGATATGCCAAAAGGAAGTATCATTTGACACCTCCTGTCGTCCTGCATGGACACAAATAAATATTATAAGTGGCTAACACAGATAAATAGCTGGGTGCGACAACCCCACACCATAGACCAAAAAGTTGTAACAAATAAACCAAACATCTGATCTTCGTCTGGAGACATGTGATGGAACCGCAAAAACAAGCGACTGCCAACTAGAACATACTCTGTATGTGTCAAAGCATCAAGGAGGTGTCAAAGCTAAATTTTTATTTCTATGAATGCATCGCACTCCCCTCTGTGTGTCTGTCTCTTTCCGTGCGGGTAGCATCCTTACGAGAGAAAACGTAACCATACTTGGGCTAACATGTCACAAACTGGTCTATCACGTAAATATGGGAAGACAAATAATCAAATAATATCTAAAAACAGCAAAAGAATGAAGAGTGGACTTGGAGAATATATTAGAGGGAACATTGTTGACTATCTTGGATTGAAACAAGGCCAATGAGGGAGAAAACAATCAGTCGACATAAAAAAATGGTGGTACAGAAACATTGACAACACTCTTCGACCGATAGTAGGCCTGAGCGGTGTTGTTATGATGAGTGACACTATGTCTAACCATCTTAAAGTGGTTTCAAACTACTAATGGTGGTTGGGCCTGGATAATTCATATCTATCATACATTCATATCCACGGAATTCTAACAATTGCACATCTGATTTGTGGTTTAAATGTTGAGCAGCTTCAGTTCCTAAACGTTTAAACCAGATGTACGTTTCATGTTCAACGTTGGTTGATGGACTATGGCTAGTATCTCGTGATGTTCCTGTTAAATGTCACATGAAACAAGTATTAACAAAGCTCTCGATGCAAGAAATGCATCCAATGGATGGGTTTAGTTAAGGATGAGCATATCTCACATATAAAGTCTCTGAAGCTTTATAGATGATTGAGGTTGAGCCAAGTTCGATGCAACAATGAAATGTGGCTTGAAATCAAAAACACCTTAAAGTTAATGGACATGATTATAATAATTATATTATATGCAATTGTACACATTTATGCTGCATAAATACATTTAGAAAAAATTTACCATCAACATAATTTTGATTTGGAAAATAGTGGTTTATATAGCCATTCTTGGCATATCTTTGTTGGTCATTTATTGGGTTTTCTTTGCAATTATTTTTCGTAGTGTCACGTTATTCCTCAGTCCCTAACTTTAAGTTGAGACTACTCAATACATGATGACTTTGCATGTCCATTATGCTTTCTATCAGCTCCTGGTTCTTACCAACTAAAAAAATTAGAGATTAATATATTTATCTAATTGATGAATATTCTATATTTATATTAAGTATATTTCTGAAAATTGATATATTATCTCATAGGATATGGAACTATGTGGAAGCTACACCTTTGAACAGTTTTGACAACCATGATTTGTCCGATAGAGGGATTTCAAAGCTCTGCCTTGTGAATGAGCTTAATGACAGCTTGCTTCTTGTCGCTTCTTGTAAGGCCCCTGTCTGGTTTAAACTTTTATATTGGAAGCATCAAGCTACTTCCTGGTGAGGTGATATATTTGAAAACAATTATTCTGTACTTATGCAGGTGATGGTAATGTTCGCATATGGAAAGATTACACCCTTAAGAGTAAACAAAAACTTGTAACCGCATTCTCTTCAATTCAAGGCCATAAACTTGGTGTTCATAGTGTGAATGCTGTTGTGGATTGGCAGCAGCAATCTGGTTATTTGGTAACACCTCCTGTCTTTGTTAATCCTTTATTACTTTTTTTTTTGTTCTTTTTTTTTATTTTAGATTTTGGGGAGGGCCTTATACATGCATTTCTGCCATGCTACCTTAACACAGTATGCTTCTGGCGAAGTATCATCTGTTCTGCTTTGGGATTTGGATAAAGAGCAACTTGTTAGTTCTATTTCATCATCATCAGATAGTACCGTATCGTCACTGGTGAGCAGTTTATTTTCCCTTATTATAGCTTAACTGAAAAATTCATGGAATGTGTGTTGTTAATGAACGTATAACTTGCTCATTATCTTATAAAGATCGTAGCTTTCTGCAGTTCTGCGCAAGGTTTTAAATGTCGATTTGCATGTCGGTTCCGGTTAGTCAAAAAAAAAAAAATTGTCAGATTTCGGTTAAACGTCGGTGGAAATTTTGTATTTTTTGAGGAAAGATTTCGGTGGAAATTCATCGGATTTTTGTCAAATTTCAATCAATTCCAGTTCAGATGTCCGTAAAATATTCTCTTATGAAAAAAATCGAAATTGAGAAAAAATGTAATTTCTCACTGATAAAGATGAGCTTTGTTTTACTAAAAAAGATAAAAAATTTCAGTGAAATTGTTTGGAAAAATGACAATGTTGGATTTTGGTCAAATGTCGGTCATTTCGGCCAACATTTCGTTATGTCGGAAGGAAATTTGGTGCGATTAAAAATTCAATCAATTTCTTTTTTCAGACCCTTAAAAAAACATATTTCGATGATTTCGTAGGAAATTTGTCGACATTTTATTCCATGGTTCTGCGAACCCTTTAAACTGTTTATCACCTTGATAGGGTCCAAGTATATTCATGCGCAGGTTACATTAACCATGGTTTTAACCTTTGATTTCATGTTTGGTTTTGGTCAAGGTCTAAACCAAAATTTTGACCGAAATTTTAAAATTTCGATCAAAATGGTGGAAAGAAAAAATCGAAATGGCCGAAAAAGGGGTATTTTGCTGCATTTTTTAAATATTTTAAATTAAAGTCTTTTATAGTTGTGAATCTTTTAAGCCTAAAGGCTATGAAAGAAATGCTGATCATTTGGCTATAAATTGGATTTTGCCTTTTCTATTTTCCTTTATGAACTTTTTTTTCTTCTGTTCTTCGGGTAGGCCTTTACCCTTTGCCCTTTGGTTAACCTCATCCTCTAGATATGGTCTACAGAAGTGGTCCACTATTCCATGGCTTCTTTTAGGTGGAGGTGGTGGTCTAAAGTGTCTTATCGTCTCAAGGATTTTGTCATCATTGACGTGGATGTCTGCCTAAGCCACCCTTCATATATTACTCAGCCAGTATGGCTTCTTATTGCTTATTTCAAGTTGTCTAATCCATATACTACATAATTTTCCTTCTGATTTTAGGAGTAATATTAGGGCATGCTTTCACTCTAGAACAGAAAATATGGGCCAAGTGTTGCTTGTGTTGAGCAATATAGCCATTTGCTGGTATGGCCGCCCATCTCACTCCGTATAAGATTTAATTAGGGCTCCTATAGTGCCCATTGTTCCACCCCTGATCCTTAGACCGGTTTAAGCGAAGAAGAACCTAAAACCTACAGAAGAGATGGAGATGGAGGTTTGTGTGAGCCTAAATCTATTAACAATTTAGATAGTATAATAGACACTAGAGGGTAGGAAGTAGATATTTGTTGCGGGCAAATGTTGGTGGTTTGATTGTTGTGTAGATCAGCACGCGTAGGAAGAAATAGGTGGGGATTTAGAATAAAATTTACTTTAATCCAAGGGTAAAAAAACTGGCCATTGGTATGTTGTGCAGTGCACAACTATTTTTCCGGTTTGTATGTGCGACTGCAAAATATATTGTGCTGTCTCATAGTAACCCTTAGCGCATGTGCGATCCCTGCAAATGTGTTAAGGATGTTTTTGATCGCATATGCGACCACATTTGCGCATACGTGGTCGCATATGATAACTTGGCATGTACCAAGTGAGGATAAAGTGATGTGAAATTGGTTAGGATGATATAAGCATGTGCTGGTGTGAGCAAAGACAAATTTGGTAAGGAAAAGATCTTGGATTTTAATGGGGATTGGGGTTGGGATCAAAGGAGGTAAGTCCTCGGTAGGATGAAAGTTGAGAAAGAAATGTAAAACTAACAGCGACTACGAAGATAGTCCTTATCTTTGGAATTATTGGAGGAGGATTCATATAAGCTGGCCTGGACAGATGGGACAAGGCTTGATGATTATGGCTATAATAAATGATAATTGTTTTAATGACATTGTTATTCAAAGTATAAACACAAGTTTTTACGTTAAATTTTGTTAGCTTGTCCATTAGGGATTGTCTATATAGTTTAATTCATATGTTTATCTTCTGTTCACGTATATCATAAGCCTAATTTGACATTGTGATAAGTGGAAGTGTTGAATTCTTATTTAATCCTTCAAAACACCTATTATTATCACCGAATAGTCTATATGCCAGGAAACTGTTTTATTGGTGTATCAGCATGCGATTTAGGTACCTTTCAGTAGTATCAGGTAGTATTTCATGCCGCTACATGGCAGATATTGGCAGAATAGAATCATCGGCACTAGGATGTGATATGTGTACTGTGCCATCTATATCTCGGTTTGAGCTTTGACAGTTGGTACTTAATCCTTCATAGTGAAGCCACAGCTCTAGCACAGCTAGAAGTCCACTAGGCTACGAAATCATCGACGTCGCCCCAAACACCTGAGATTCGAAGTGCCATAGCCCTAGTGCTGCTAGAGGTCCAGTAGAGTACATGCGGAAATCTTCTATGTTGCACAAATCACCTTATGGAACATGATTTTCAAGGCACTTAAACACTGCTCGAAGCTTGTCATAACTACTTGTGCATTGTTAATGGTGGCTTTTTAATGGAATTACTTGATCACGTTTCTACAAATTTCTTTCTCTAGGGTACTCTTTATCTACCTGTTCTCATCATTTCTCAGCATGTAAGCTATTGCATACCATGCCTTTACAACTAGGAAATGACGATGCTTGTGCATTCACCAAGTCAGTACAATGTTTCAACAGTTTGAAGAAACCTGGGAATCTAAGGTTTTAAGATGAACACTGTAACTAGAGATCGGTTAATTTCATGCCATCCGGACCTTCCTCCTCTCTGTTGGACTTGGACATGGAAATTGACCATTATTTATAGATACTGTCTTCTCTTTGAGTTTGTTGAGAATCCTTGAGAATCCTTCTTTTGCTTGTTGTAGCATTCTCCAATGATGTAAATCAATTCTTTGTTATGCATGCATACTTGAGCTTAGTGAGTTTCCCATGACCACTTTTAGTTCAAAAACTAGGCTATGTAGTATGTACTATGTTATCTCTTGTAAACTGTAGAGCAAACTTTTCAAGCTAGAGAGGCATGCTGGATTTTTTGCCATTTCCCTTGTAGTTAGAGAGAAATGTGTTGTTAGTGTTCTGACTTCAGAATCTAGAGGAGCATAACCAAAGCAAACACATGCAACTGATGTGTAGCCTCTCGACTTTTGGTTTGATAATTGTTTGTTCATCTTGTATTTGTTCAATGTGCACCTAAAAGTTCTTTACATCCTGCTACATTGTTCACTTTTGTTTACCCCCATATGTTCTCTTGCTTCGTGTGCTTAATTACTCTCTTATCTCAGAATCTTTTATCCATTACAGTTTGCTTCCCAAGTTCACGGGGGGCAGTTTGCTGCTGGTTTTGTGGATGGATCCATCAGGATATTTGACATTCGTACTCCTGAGATGTAAGTTTTTTTTATTATAATTTCAGAACAACGAGAAATTGATAAACTTTGATTGTTTTTTGCATAAGATCTTAAGCCACTTTTGATGCTCCTAAAAGCTTGTTTTCTATTAGATCTGTATTGATCAGATGCCATGTATTGATGTATTGGAAAGGTTACAGTACTTATTATGTTATTCATGAAGTATGCCTCTCAAATTTGTAATTAATATTTAATTATGGTCTTGTAGGCCTGTTTGTACAATGAGGCCACATAAAAGAGTGGAAAGAGTAGTTGGGATTGGCTTTCAACCTGGGCTTGATCCATCTAAGGTAACAATGTTTATCACCTAACATGTTGTTTATTAATTTTCCGATTTCGGTATAAATTAGTGACAAACTATTGCCAAATAACACTATCACTCTCTGCACCTATTCCTTGTCTGATTAGAAGCTATAAGCAGCATCAACTATACATCTGCTAGTAGCCTAGTGCACATGTTCCAATTGCCGCACCTACTCTTTGTTTATGAATTGTTAAACTCAAGACATGCTCTAGCTAATTACATATTCATGCAAAAGCATACATACTTACCTATCTGCGGACATAACGCAAAGTGTGTACGAGAAAGATTTGTACCTAAAATGATCATCAGTATTTATCAAAGTCTTATCCCATTAAAAGGGCTCGTTTGGCTGGTAGCTTTTAGCAAGGCTTTAACGAAAGTGCTTTTGAAAAAAAACTTGGATCTGGTGCTCAATGAATAGAACTTATGGGCCTCCTAAAAGCATTTTCCAGTGCTTTTCAGACACATCTGTACATACTTATGCCTCTTAAAAGCTCTTTGACCCACCCAACAACATATCCAAACGTGTTTTTAGTGATGTCTCTCAAATTCAAAGCCCGGTCCGACTAGGGCCCAAACATTAACAGGTAACAGCAACAAATGGTAACAAACGGTAGACCTGGAGTGCATTTTTCTCTAGGAAAACTGCCCACACACAATCTTCTCCGGTTTGCATTAGTGAGCCTGATTGGAGAAGGGACTCCTGAAAAAAAAAAAGTCCCTGTCACTACGAAGATACATATGGTTCCGAGCCATATTTTCTCTAGGACCTTTTTTAATAGACATGTCAATGATCATGATGGATTGAGATTTCAGTTGGTGTGTGCTCGGTCTATTAATTAGTAGTAGCCGGATCCAAACTGTTAGGAGACGACGGCTAGGGTTTGGAGAGGAACAGAATGATTCCATTGAGGGACTCAAGCCCAATATATATGTACAGTAAACCCGACCCGACTATACAGTAAACCCGACCCATTACATTACATTAACACTCCCCCTCAAACTCACGGTGGATCATGAACCGAGAGTTTGCCTAGAAAATGTCTGAAGCGAGCAGTCGTCAGTGGCTTCGTCAGAAAATCAGCAGTCTGCTCCGATGAGGGAATGAAAGGCAGGGAGATGATGTGATCGATAAACGCCTGGCGAACATAATGACAGTCAACTTCAATATGCTTTGTTCGCTCATGGAAGACCGGATTGCTAGCAATCTGAATAGCACTCCGGTTGTCACAGAAGAGAGGGGTCGGCCCGGATATCACCACTCCCAAGTCAAGCAGAAGACGTCGAAGCCAGACAATCTCGGCGGTGGTGGAAGCCATAGCCCTGTATTCGGCTTCGGTGCTGGAGCGAGCCACAGACTCCTGCTTCTTGCTGCGCCATGAAATCAGGGAGTCACCCAGAAACACACAGTATCCTGTAGTAGATCGACGAGTGTCTGCATCTCCTGCCCAATCTGCATCTGAGTAGGCGCGCAGTACCAACGGAGAGGTGGAGGGAAACAGGAGTGAACGGGTGATGGTGCCCCGGAGGTAGCGGATAATCCGCAGAACAGCTGCATAGTGTACTGACCGTGGAGCCTGAACAAACTGACTGACAATGCCAACAGCATGAGCAATGTCTGGCCGGGTCATGGTGAGATAGACAAGCATCCCAACCAACCTCTGGTAGCGGGAGACATCCTGGAGTGGCTCACCATCGGTAGCGAGAAGCTTCAAATTGAGCTCCATGGGTGTATCAGCAGTACGTGTGTCAGTGAGGGCAGCATCAGTAAGAATGTCGGAGATATACTTCTGCTGGGAAACCAACAGACCACGAGCTGACCTGGCAATCTCAAGACCCAGAAAGTAGCGAAGAGAGCCCAGGTCTTTCATCTCAAACTGACTCTGGAGGTGCCGCTGGAGAGAGGCGATGGTGGCACTGTCATCCCCAGTGATGATCATATCATCCACGTAGAGGAGAAGGACTGCAATGCCCTGACTGGAGGAGCGAGTGAACAGGGCATAGTCGGAGTGACGCTCAACAAACCCGGCGGCCAGAACTGCACTGCGAAAGCGCTCAAACCAGGCACGAGGAGCCTGCTTGAGCCCATAGATGGCCCGGCGCAACCGACACACGTGTCCTGGAGGAACTGAAGTGCCCGGAGGAGGAGCCATGTAGACTTCCTCGGAGAGATCACCGTGAAGAAACGCATTGGTGACATCCATCTGATGGAGAGGCCACCCTCGAGCAGCTGCCACAGCTAAGAGGGTGCGCACAGTAGTCATCCGAGCAACTGGAGCAAACGTCTCCTCGTAGTCAATCCCATACTCCTGTGAGAAGCCACGAGCAACGAGGCGAGCCTTGTGCCGCTCAATGGAGCCGTCAGGTCGAGTCTTGACCTTGAAGATCCACTTGCAGCTAACAGGCACCACCCCGGGGGGACAAGGCACCAACTCCCAGGTCTGGGTCCGCTGAAATGCCTCAAGCTCAACTGACATGGCCTGCCGCCACTCTGGATGTAATGCTGCCTCACGGTACGATTGGGGCTCCCGGTGAGTGTGAAGAGCAGTAAGGAAGGCCTGAAAGGATGGTGAATAGGAGACACTGGCAGAGAAGCCAGAAGAGTCAGGAGAGTCAGTGGGAAAAGCAGAGTAACCAAACCTGTCAGGAGAGTAGTCGTATCTGACTGGAGGGTGATGTTCGCGCGCTGGGTAGCGCCGAACAGGAGCAGGATCCACGACCGGGGAGGAGGGAGCAGCAGCATCAGGCGAAGGAGTACCAGGGAGAACCGATTCGGGAGGGGGAGCTGCAGACCGACGTACATAGACACGAGTAATGGGTGGTGGAGGTGGTGGGGGTGGTGGCGTGGGGGACTGAGGAGGTGGTGGTGGTGGTGGCGATGGATACTGAGGAGGAGGTGGTGGTGGTGTAGTAGGCGTGGATGGAGCAACAGAAACCGGGGGTAGAACAGGGATGTGAAGATGTGAGGAGGGCGAGGAGGATGACGAAGTAGGCAAGGAAAGATCCCGAGACGCAGGAGCAAAATACGGGACATCCTCAACAAAGGAGACGTGGCGGGAGACACGGATCCGACGAGCTAAGGGATCATAGCAGCGATACCCCTTATGCTCACGACTGAGCCCCAAGTGAACACACCTAACAGACCTCGCGGAAAGTTTGGTGCGCTCATGGGGAGGAAGAAGAACGAAGCACGTGCAGCCAAACGTGCGAAGAAGAGAGTAGTCAGGTGGGCTGGAGTGAAGGCGCTCGTGAGGGGTGGCACCGGACAGAGCAGATGACGGAGTGATATTGATGAGGTGGACAGCCGTCATGACAGCTTCAGCCCAGTAGGAGTGAGGGACAGACGCAGAGAGAAGCAAGGCTCGTGCAGTCTCAAGGACATGACGATGCTTGCGTTCGGCAACGCCGTTCTGCTCATGGGTGTGGGGACAGGACTGCTGGTGAAGAGTGCCGTGAGACTGAAGAAGCTCACGCATCTCAGAGGAGAGATACTCCTTGGCACAATCAGACCGAAAGGTCTTGATTCGCCGACCAAACTGGGTGTGTATCATAGTGGTGAATCGCCTAAAGATGTGGGGAATTTCAGACCGATGACGCATGAGATAGACCCAGGTGCACCTAGAATAGTCATCGATAAAACAAACATAATACATATAACCAGATAGAGATGCAACAGGAGCAGGACCCCAAATATCCGAATGAACTAAATCAAATAAAGCATTAGACTGGGAAGTACTAGCAGAAAAAGGAAGAGCTAGATGCTTTGCCAGTCGACAACCCGTACAGACAGAGAGGGGGGAGAAAGACGCTCGACCTAAAGCGCCCGAACGGAATACGCTTTTGAGTCGATCACTAGATATATGACCTAACCTTCTGTGCCACAGGTCGGCATCAGAGGTGACAGACATGACAGACGCAACTGAAGACACATGGAGATGGTCCAACTGGTAGAGTCCTCCTGCCCTACGGCCCAGCCCAATCCTCTGACCCGTCCGCGAATCCTGCACAACACAAACAGAAGGGGTGAAGGTGACAGTCAGGCCAGAGTCGCAAAGAGAACTGATGGAAATCAAATTAATATTAAGACGAGGGGCATGATGGACATGGGATAGGGTCAGGCGACCAGAAGGGTCAGAGGTGGTGGTGATGGAGCCACATTGCGGAATAGGGACGAGAGTCCCATCCGCAGTGCGAACCTCCTGGTGGGTGGTAGTGGGAGAACAGTCCGTGAGGACAGTGGAGTCAAAAGTAAGGTGACAGGAGGCACCCGAATCGAAGATCCATGGAGCAGTAGTACCAGAGGTGGCAGACAAGCCGTGCGCAGTCGCGGAGCCGGTGGAGGCTATGTGGCGGAGAAGGAGCTCCTCGAGGCGCTGAAGACGGTCCGGCTCAGGCGGCGAAGGAGCTGTGGGAGCAGTGGGGAGCGGCGAGGCCTCTGCAGTAGCCGCTGCACCACCAAAGTGGCGAAAGGAAGACGAACCACGTCCTCGGCCCCGTCCACCTCGACCGCCGCGTCGATCGTCGCGAGAGGTCGAAGACCAGCGGGGGGATCGCTCATCCGGACCCCAGCGGGGGTTGCGTGGAGGACGTGTAGGGCACTCGCGCTTCATGTGGCCGGGCTCCTTGCAGTAGTGACAGAAAACAGCCTCATCGGAGAACCCGGCTGCCAGGACAGAATCGGAGCTAGGAGCAAGTGGAGGAGCACGAGCACCCTGAGTCTGAAGGCGGGTCTCCTCGTCGACCAAGGCGAGTAGGGCATCCTCGAGCCGAGGGAGGGGCTCACGGTGCAGGAGCTGGGCGGCTATGAGAGCAAAGTCTGGTCGAAGTGCTGCCAGAAACTGGTGCAGGTGGCCCTCGTCGAGGTAGCGCTGGAAGTCCCGGGAGCGGGGGCAGTCACACCGCTCCGGAATCAGTGAGTCCAGCTCATGCCAGTAGGCACTCATCTGACTGAAAAAGTCCTGAATGGTACGCTCCCCCTGACGGGCAGACTGCGAGTCGCAGATGAGCTGATGCCGGCGGGCGCCGCCGCGCGGGAGAAAACGGTCCCGGAGATACTCCCACATCGCGCGCGCAGTCGGAAGGCGGCCGATGGGAGCAAGGAGCGGACGAGCAACCGAGTCCAGGAGGTACGCCCGGATGGCCTGATCGTGGCGGCGCCACGTAAGAGCAGCAACGGGGACGGCCGTGGTAGCAGTCGCTGCAGAAGATGCAGCACTGCTGGTGACAGAGGACGAGCCGGAGTAGTCAGTGGGAGGAGGATCCTCGCCGGTGATGTGACCCCACAGATCACGACTGGAGAGGGCGGCCTCGACGGTGAGGGACCAGTCAGGCCAGTCGCTGGCCGCCGACAACTGGAACGCGACCGCCTTCAGCGGTGGAGAGATCGCAGCAACGGTCGGGACAGCTGGAGATGCCATGGAGGAGGCTGTAGGGTGTCGGGAGGGAATCGGGTGGGCTGAAGGGGATCGGGTGGGCTGTGGTGAGGGGATCGGAGGGCCGGTGGGGACTGGAGGGTGTGCGAGGGAGGTCGGCGGTGATCGGAGGGGCCGGGGGGGGTTCGGGTGGGGTCGGGTGGGGTGCGGGTGGGGTCGGGAGGGGTGCGGGTGGGGTCGGGGGGGTCGCCGGTGGCTGAAGGGGCCGGGGGGGGGAGCCGGCGGTGACCGGAGGGGCCGGGGGGGGCGGGAGAGGTTCGGGCGGTGGCTGGAAGGGCCGGGGGGGGGACCGGCAGGGACTGGAGGGGCCGGGGGGGGTGCGGAAGGGGTTCGGGTGGGGTCAGGAGGGGTCGGCGGTGGCTGGAGGGGCCGGAGGGGGGGCCGGCGGTTGCTGTAGGCCGGAGGGGGGGCTGCCGATCAGGTGAAGGCCGGAGGGGGGGCTGCCGATCGGATGAAGGAGGCCGGAGGGGGTTGCCGGAGGTGCTGCCGTCGCCCTAGAGCTCTGATACCATGTTAGATACCCTCGCACCTCACAAAACCGGCTTGTAAGGGGAGGTCCACAGGGGGTATATTAAGCGGGTGATGGGTGCCTCCCTTACCGATGTGGGACTATCCGTTAACACTCCCCCTCACGCGGAGCACGCGTGGCAAGGATCCTCCCATGCGGAGCACGCATGGCAAGGCACGATCGGTGGGAAGCACCCGGAGCAGGAGCATGAGACAGGCTAGCTCTGATACCATGTTAGGAGATGACGGCTAGGGTTTGGAGAGGAATAGAATGCATTCCATTAAGGGACTCAAGCCCAATATATGTACATGTATCACTATACAATCCGACCCGACTGTACAGTAAACCCGACCCATCTATATATACATTAACCCAATATATATGTACAGTAAACCCGACCCGACTATACAGTAAACCCGACCCATTACATTACATTAACACTCCCCCTCAAACTCACGGTGGATCATGAACCGAGAGTTTGCCTAGAAAATGTCTGAAGCGAGCAGTCGTCAGTGGCTTCGTCAGAAAATCAGCAGTCTGCTCCGATGAGGGAATGAAAGGCAGGGAGATGATGTGATCGATAAACGCCTGGCGAACATAATGACAGTCAACTTCAATATGCTTTGTTCGCTCATGGAAGACCGGATTGCTAGCAATCTGAATAGCACTCCGGTTGTCACAGAAGAGAGGGGTCGGCCCGGATATCACCACTCCCAAGTCAAGCAGAAGACGTCGAAGCCAGACAATCTCGGCGGTGGTGGAAGCCATAGCCCTGTATTCGGCTTCGGTGCTGGAGCGAGCCACAGACTCCTGCTTCTTGCTGCGCCATGAAATCAGGGAGTCACCCAGAAACACACAGTATCCTGTAGTAGATCGACGAGTGTCTGCATCTCCTGCCCAATCTGCATCTGAGTAGGCGCGCAGTACCAACGGAGAGGTGGAGGGAAACAGGAGTGAACGGGTGATGGTGCCCCGAAGGTAGCGGATAATCCGCAGAACAGCTGCATAGTGTACTGACCGTGGAGCCTGAACAAACTGACTGACAATGCCAACAGCATGAGCAATGTCTGGCCGGGTCATGGTGAGATAGACAAGCATCCCAACCAACCTCTGGTAGCGGGAGACATCCTGGAGTGGCTCACCATCGGTAGCGAGAAGCTTCAAATTGAGCTCCATGGGTGTATCAGCAGTACGTGTGTCAGTGAGGGCAGCATCAGTAAGAATGTCGGAGATGTACTTCTGCTGGGAAACCAACAGACCACGAGCTGACCTGGCAATCTCAAGACCCAGAAAGTAGCGAAGAGAGCCCAGGTCTTTCATCTCAAACTGACTCTGGAGGTGCCGCTGGAGAGAGGCGATGGTGGCACTGTCATCCCCAGTGATGATCATATCATCCACGTAGAGGAGAAGGACTGCAATGCCCTGACTGGAGGAGCGAGTGAACAGGGCATAGTCGGAGTGACGCTCAACAAACCCGGCGGCCAGAACTGCACTGCGAAAGCGCTCAAACCAGGCACGAGGAGCCTGCTTGAGCCCATAGATGGCCCGGCGCAACCGACACACGTGTCCTGGAGGAACTGAAGTGCCCGGAGGAGGAGCCATGTAGACTTCCTCGGAGAGATCACCGTGAAGAAACGCATTGGTGACATCCATCTGATGGAGAGGCCACCCTCGAGCAGCTGCCACAGCTAAGAGGGTGCGCACAGTAGTCATCCGAGCAACTGGAGCAAACGTCTCCTCGTAGTCAATCCCATACTCCTGTGAGAAGCCACGAGCAACGAGGCGAGCCTTGTGCCGCTCAATGGAGCCGTCAGGTCGAGTCTTGACCTTGAAGATCCACTTGCAGCTAACAGGCACCACCCCGGGGGGACAAGGCACCAACTCCCAGGTCTGGGTCCGCTGAAATGCCTCAAGCTCAACTGACATGGCCTGCCGCCACTCTGGATGTAATGCTGCCTCACGGTACGATTGGGGCTCCCGGTGAGTGTGAAGAGCAGTAAGGAAGGCCTGAAAGGATGGTGAATAGGAGGCACTGGCAGAGAAGCCAGAAGAGTCAGGAGAGTCAGTGGGAAAAGCAGAGTAACCAAACCTGTCAGGAGAGTAGTCGTATCTGACTGGAGGGTGATGTTCGCGCGCTGGGTAGCGCCGAACAGGAGCAGGATCCACGACCGGGGAGGAGGGAGCAGCAGCATCAGGCGAAGGAGTACCAGGGAGAACCGATTCGGGAGGGGGAGCTGCAGACCGACGTACATAGACACGAGTAATGGGTGGTGGAGGTGGTGGGGGTGGTGGCGTGGGGGACTGAGGAGGTGGTGGTGGTGGTGGCGATGGATACTGAGGAGGAGGTGGTGGTGGTGTAGTAGGCGTGGATGGAGCAACAGAAACCGGGGGTAGAACAGGGATGTGAAGATGTGAGGAGGGCGAGGAGGATGACGAAGTAGGCAAGGAAAGATCCCGAGACTCAGGAGCAAAATACGGGACATCCTCAACAAAGGAGACGTGACGGGAGACACGGATCCGACGAGCTAAGGGATCATAGCAGCGATACCCCTTATGCTCACGACTGAGCCCCAAGTGAACACACCTAACAGACATCGCGGAAAGTTTGGTGCGCTCATGGGGAGGAAGAAGAACGAAGCACGTGCAGCCAAACGTGCGAAGAAGAGAGTAGTCAGGTGGGCTGGAGTGAAGGCGCTCGTGAGGGGTGGCACCGGACAGAGCAGATGACGGAGTGATATTGATGAGGTGGACAGCCGTCATGACAGCTTCAGCCCAGTAGGAGTGAGGGACAGACGCAGAGAGAAGCAAGGCTCGTGCAGTCTCAAGGACATGACGATGCTTGCGTTCGGCAACGCCGTTCTGCTCATGGGTGTGGGGACAGGACTGCTGGTGAAGAGTGCCGTGAGACTGAAGAAGCTCACGCATCTCAGAGGAGAGATACTCCTTGGCACAATCAGACCGAAAGGTCTTGATTCGCCGACCAAACTGGGTGTGTATCATAGTGGTGAATCGCCTAAAGATGTAGGGAATTTCAGACCGATGACGCATGAGATAGACCCAGGTGCACCTAGAATAGTCATCGATAAAACAAACATAATACATATAACCAGATAGAGATGCAACAGGAGCAGGACCCCAAATATCCGAATGAACTAAATCAAATAAAGCATTAGACTGGGAAGTACTAGCAGAAAAAGGAAGAGCTAGATGCTTTGCCAGTCGACAACCCGTACAGACAGAGAGGGGGGAGAAAGACGCTCGACCCAAAGCGCCCGAACGGAATACGCTTTGGAGTCGATCACTAGATATATGACCTAACCTTCTGTGCCACAGGTCGGCATCAGAGGTGACAGACATGACAGACGCAACTGAAGACACATGGAGATGGTCCAACTGGTAGAGTCCTCCTGCCCTACGGCCCAGCCCAATCCTCTGACCCGTCCGCGAATCCTGCACAACACAAACAGAAGGGGTGAAGGTGACAGTCAGGCCAGAGTCGCAAAGAGAACTGATGGAAATCAAATTAATATTAAGACGAGGGGCATGATGGACATGGGATAGGGTCAGGCGACCAGAAGGGTCAGAGGTGGTGGTGATGGAGCCACATTGCGGAATAGGGACGAGAGTCCCATCCGCAGTGCGAACCTCCTGGTGGGTGGTAGTGGGAGAACAGTCCGTGAGGACAGTGGAGTCAAAAGTAAGGTGACAGGAGGCACCCGAATCGAAGATCCATGGAGCAGTAGTACCAGAGGTGGCAGACAAGCCATGCGCAGTCGCGGAGCCGGTGGAGGCTATGTGGCGGAGAAGGAGCTCCTCGAGGCGCTGAAGACGGTCCGGCTCAGGCGGCGAAGGAGCTGTGGGAGCAGTGGGGAGCGGCGAGGCCTCTGCAGTAGCCGCTGCACCACCAAAGTGGCGAAAGGAAGACGAACCACGTCCTCGGCCCCGTCCACCTCGACCGCCGCGGCGATCGTCGCGAGAGGTCGAAGACCAGCGGGGCGATCTCTCATCCGGACCCCAGCGGGGGTTGCGTGGAGGACGTGTAGGGCACTCGCGCTTCATGTGGCCGGGCTCCTTGCAGTAGTGACAGAAAACAGCCTCATCGGAGAACCCGGCTGCCAGGACAGAATCGGAGCTAGGAGCAAGTGGAGGAGCACGAGCACCCTGAGTCTGAAGGCGGGTCTCCTCGTCGACCAAGGCGAGTAGGGCATCCTCGAGCCGAGGGAGGGGCTCACGGTGCAGGAGCTGGGCGGCTATGAGAGCAAAGTCTGGTCGAAGTGCTGCCAGAAACTGGTGCAGGTGGCCCTCGTCGAGGTAGCGCTGGAAGTCCCGGGAGCGGGGGCAGTCACACCGCTCCGGAATCAGTGAGTCCAGCTCATGCCAGTAGGCACTCATCTGACTGAAAAAGTCCTGAATGGTACGCTCCCCCTGACGGGCAGACTGCGAGTCGCAGATGAGCTGATGCCGGCGGGCGCCGCCGCGCGGGAGAAAACGGTCCCGGAGATACTCCCACATCGCGCGCGCAGTCGGAAGGCGGCCGATGGGAGCAAGGAGCGGACGAGCAACCGAGTCCAGGAGGTACGCCCGGATGGCCTGATCGTGGCGGCGCCACGTAAGAGCAGCAACGGGGACGGCCGTGGTAGCAGTCGCTGCAGAAGATGCAGCACTGCTGGTGACAGAGGACGAGCCGGAGTAGTCAGTGGGAGGAGGATCCTCGCCGGTGATGTGACCCCACAGATCACGACTGGAGAGGGCGGCCTCGACGGTGAGGGACCAGTCAGGCCAGTCGCTGGCCGCCGACAACTGGAACGCGACCGCCTTCAACGGTGGAGAGATCGCAGCAACGGTCGGGACAGCTGGAGATGCCATGGAGGAGGCTGTAGGGTGTCGGGAGGGAATCGGGTGGGCTGAAGGGGATCGGGTGGGCTGTGGTGAGGGGATCGGAGGGCCGGTGAGGACTGGAGGGTGTGCGAGGGAGGTCGGCGGTGATCGGAGGGGCCGGGGGGGGTTCGGGTGGGGTCGGGTGGGGTCGGGAGGGGTGCGGGTGGGGTCGGGGGGGGTCGGGAGGGGTGCGGGTGGGGTCGGGGGGGGTCGCCGGTGGCTGAAGGGGCCGGGGGGGGGGGAGCCGGCGGTGACCGGAGGGGCCGGGGGGGGCGGGAGAGGTTCGGGCGGTGGCTGGAAGGGCCGGGGGGGGACCGGCAGGGACTGGAGGGGCCGGGGGGGGTGCGGAAGGGGTTCGGGTGGGGTCAGGAGGGGTCGGCGGTGGCTGGAGGGGCCGGAGGGGGGGCCGGCGGTTGCTGTAGGCCGGAGGGGGGGCTGCCGATCAGGTGAAGGCCGGAGGGGGGGCTGCCGATCGGATGAAGGAGGCCGGAGGGGGTTGCCGGAGGTGCTGCCGTCGCCCTAGAGCTCTGATACCATGTTAGGAGACGACGGCTAGGGTTTGGAGAGGAACAGAATGATTCCATTGAGGGACTCAAGCCCAATATATATGTACAGTAAACCCGACCCGACTATACAGTAAACCCGACCCATTACATTACATTAACATTAACCCGACCCATTACATTACATTAACATTAATATATATGTTAGATACCCTCGCACCTCACAAAACCGGCTTGTAAGGGGAGGTCCACAGGGGGTATATTAAGCGGGTGATGGGTGCCTCCCTTACCGATGTGGGACTATCCGTTAACACTCCCCCTCACGCGGAGCACGCGTGGCAAGGATCCTCCCATGCGGAGCACGCATGGCAAGGCACGATCGGTGGGAAGCACCCGGAGCAGGAGCAGGAGACAGGCTAGCTCTGATACCATGTTAGATACCCTCGCACCTCACAAAACCGGCTTGTAAGGGGAGGTCCACAGGGGGTATATTAAGCGGGTGATGGGTACAACTGGGGCAAGGCTTGTTGGTTATGATTATCCCATCTACTTGGTTTGATTGTTCAATCTCAAAACCTTTAAGATTAAGTATTTTAAATTTCTTTATCCCTTTGTTACTTAATAAGAAGAATATGAATTTATTATTATTTAGTTCTCTCTCTCTCTCTCTCTCTCTCTCTCACACACACACACACACACACACACAAATTCAGTCAAGAGACTATTCTTCTGAACCACCTTTATCCTATTTAAGCCCACCTCTCGTCTTGTATCTGCCCATATTCGGATCACCCATCGCCCTCCCACGAGTTATAAATGACTAAGCCATCTCAATCTGCGTACCGAAGTGTTTGCCACTTTTGGTGCCATCTTTGGCTTCTTCCAAAGCTCATTTATAGTTTTATTCTTCCAAGTTTACCATAATATCCTCCTAGTCACTCCTCATGTTTGCTGTACTGTGTACGCCATCCTTTGCGTAAGCACTTTCTTTATTGCCCAACACTGTTATTTATGGAGAATATCCTGCCTGATTGTTGTCTTTCATAGTCAACTTTCAAGTCTCCTGGTCATCATAACTAGTAGATAAAATTCCAGGATAAACATCTCTTTGATGCATCACAGATATATATGTATTCTCTTTTTTTTGGTGAAGCAATCACTAGACTATCTGTATCTTTAATCCATCTGAATTGCAGATTGTTAGTGCGTGTCAAGCTGGGGACATCCGGTTTTTGGATATAAGAAACCCAAGCGAGCCATATCTCACCATCTATGCCCATAGGGGCTCTTTAACGGCCTTGGCCATCCACCGCCACGCCCCGGTCATCGCAAGTGGGTCGGCGAAGCAGATCGTGAAAGTCTTCAGCCTAGAAGGAGATCCGCTGGGTGTCATCGGATACTACCCCACCTTCATGGGTCAAAGGATCGGTTCCGTCAGCTGCCTCACTTTTCATCCATACAGAGCAATCCTTGCAGCTGGTGCCTCCGATTCGTTCGTCTCCATCCATGCCGATGATGGCTACCAGGCAAGATGACTCGACATCGAAGGCTTCCACCAGGAATATTGATCCGAGCAACATGATCACTTATTCGACGAGTCAGCTGATACTCTGCCGCAACTGCACTGCATGCTGAGTGTTACACTCATCTGGCCTTTGTGCGGAATTTGTATCTTACAATATTCATTAGCCTCCCTGAAGAAGGTTGCATGCCGTCAGGGATCCCTGCATTTCCCTCTGGAGGCTCGCACAAATAATCCTGATACCTAGGTAAAAGATGTAAATAGTTTCCTTCCGATGTTTTCTTTTTCTTTCTAATTTGTTTTCTTTGTTCAATTTGTAAAATTGCCATACTCTTCATATATTATAGTTTAAGTATGATGGGCTCTTCAGGAGTAGTGGGTGGGTGTTGACGGAAAATATCGTACCTTTGATCTTCCTCATCTTTGATCTTCTTTTCCTTGAATACTCTTTTGACGTAGTGATCAGTCTTATGTTGCTTTCAACTGCGTATGAATAATTTGATTTATCGGTAATCCAAGAGTGAGTTCGTTTTCTTTCTAGCAAAAGATCTGCCATGTATTTCGGTGGGTCATAGTTTGATCTTGGCCTGTCAAGCGAGGTATGTTTCAGTTGCTCAGCTTTGATTCTCCGGGTTGCGTTGCTAATTCGATCAATTCCAGCGAATCTAAACCAGGTATGTTCTGTCCCCTGACTTAGGTTCGATTGTTGATTGCTCGCCTTGACACTGCTCGAGCTGATTGCTGCAGACTGCATCACGATCTTTGCCAACCAGTCTTGGTCAAAGTTCTTTCTTCGCTCAATTCCTCTGCTGCATCGCAACTGTGTTAATGTTGTACAAATAGATCGAGGACATACTATATATCTGTAAATGAATTATATGTATACGATCGGTCAGTCCTTGATCTAGGTCTCTTTCAAATAGGTTTTCCTCGATTATTCTCTTGTACATTGTACACATGTTATCAGATTCCCTATTTTTCTTGAGATTTGTATTGAAGCCGAGAGCGCATAGTGGTTCCATTTTCATACTTTTTTTTTTTGTTGCTGTTGAAACTTAGACAAATGGAGATGCTTAATTGATAATAAAGTAGGCTAATTCTGCTGGGTTTTATGGGATTTGTTTAATATTACTGTAATTTGCTAGTGAAGTGTGTGTGTGTGTGTGTGTGTGTGTGAGAGAGAGAGAGAGAGAGAGAGAGAGAGAGAGAGAGAGAGAGATTCTCCTTTTTTTTTTTGGTAAAGGAAATGGTGTTCTCAAGTTGGATCAGAATTGATATGGATGTTTCATGTAATGTTTATGCATTTTGTTCAGTTAATGTTGAACTCTTTGGAAATCAGTAATTCTTTGTGGGGTTCCAATAATTGAGATTTTGGTTGAATGACTTTGAACATCATATGTATATGATGTAATATGTTGATGATGATGATGATGATGATGATGAGAGAGAGAGAGAGAGAGAGAGAGAGAGAGAGAGAGAGAGAGAGAGAGAGATGCTTCCTTGTTTTGTCCTATGGCTTGGGTTCCTCAAGAGATGCTTCCTTGTTTTCCTATGGCTTGGGTCCTCAGGTCTGTCTCATAATTCAATTTGATTTTGTTTCTGTTCTGCGCAAACCTTGGAATCTAGTTTCTCAATCTGATATACTTGACCAGGAAGCTGTAACAAAATATTATCCTTTTGTGTTTTTTTTGGTACAGAGGGTCCTAGCTGGACCCAAGAGGTACACACCCACCGGAGCCCACTGGCCCATATAGAAAGCGTAGCTGCGTGAAGCCCAGCACGAGCAGATACAGAAAAGGGCCCACCTGGCCCAAGGAAAGCGGCACGATGCGCAAGCTGAGCACTGTACCGGCACCATGGGGACCGTAGGAGCATCTACAGCGAAGAGGCCCACCTGGCCCATGGAACGCAGCACGAGGTGAAGAGCACACTCCCGAGGGGCACCTCCACAACATCGTGCAGGTTGTAACCCGTGCCCAGTAGAGGCAGTACCGCAACCAACTGCACGGCAATCAGTGTCGTTAGATGGGGCACAAAAAGAGATGCGGTATGTGCATCGCACTCAACCCGTTTCTACGATCCATCCAACGGCTGTTATTGGCCATGCGCACCCAAACTGGAAAATTTTGGGGTTTTTAAGACCTTGCCCACCCACCCCAACTTATAACCTCAATTAGGCTTTGACTAACTTTTCATAATTAGACTGCCCCCCAATTTCATAGATTCTGTGTGTGCGTCCTGGTTGGCCAACGCTTTGCTAATGCTGACCCTATGTGCATTCCCATATGGACAATACTACCCCTTGTGACCACGGCTGGCAATTTCGGACCCCACACGGCAGACCCGACACCAAATTAGCGGGTCTGGGTCAAGGCTAAACGGGTTTGGGTCGTAAACGGGTCAACACGATAGACCCGTTTAATAAACGGGTTGGGTCCGGTTTTAGTGTCTGGATATGGTAGACCCGGGAAGACCCGTTTAGTATTCAACGGGACGGGTCGGGCTTACTCGCAATCTGATACTATAATATATAATACCAGCGGGTCAGGTCGGGTCGAGTCGGATTGGGTCGGATCTGGTCAACTGAATAGGCCCGGGTGGTAAACGGGTCTTATCGGGTCTACCCGTTTATGGGTTTAGGATCTAGACGCGATTTGTTAAACGGTCGGGTCCGGGTCTGGGGGTTTTGGACACGAACCCGATACGACCCGACCCATTGCCAACCATATTTGTGACTTGGGTCCCCATTTATAGTTGTTGTATAGCTGCAAGCTGTTATCAGCTGAAGGGAAAAAGTCTAAATGTAGAGGGGTGATATTGTTAATGTGGGAATGCATAGAGGGTCAACGTAAATAAACATTGGTCAACCACGACACGTGCATGAAATCCGTGAAATTTAGGGGCACAGTCTGATTATGCAAAGTTTGCCCATCAAAGTCTACTTAAGGGTATAAGTTTTTTTTTTTTTTTTTTGGGGGGGGGGGGGGGGGGGGTGGGTGGGGGGGTGGTGTAAGGTCTAAATAACCCAAAAAATCACCACCACCAACTAGCCATTTACTTGTACACCCCAATAAGTGTAAGGAATTCAATATCGGGAAATCAACTTAGCATTAGCTTGCCGTGATTCCATTAATTTATAGAGTGTATAGTCGGTTACAATCAAATCAAAAAGATACAGTATTTACAATCTTCATTAATATTTCCTAAGTTAGTTCCTCAATTAAAGGGATTTAGTAGCTTGGGCAACTTTCAGCCAAAGTTGGCGGGCCATGCTGGATTCGTGTGAGAAAGAATCTACTATGCATGAAAGGGATTCATTCCTTAATATGCCCCCCTCAAGCTCAAGGAGGGAGTGGTCCAACTTGAAGCTTGTCACGCAAGGGGATAAACTTCGGAGCACATAGTGACTTAGTAAATATATCGACGATTTGTTCGTTCTCTGGAGGATGACGAACAACACCACCTCCCCGAGCCATTTGTTCACAAACAAAGTGAACATTGATTTCGTTGTGCTTTGTTCTGCTAAGAAAAACAGGATTTTTAGACATGTTAGTAGCGCTGACATTATCACAAAGCAGAGTTGGGGAGCAATGATGATAGCTAAGAATTTTGAGTACATTCATGAACCACATAAGTTCAGCAAAAGTAGAAGCTAAGGCCCGATACGCTGCTTCGGTGGTGAAACGAGAGATCATCACTTATTTCTTGGGGCCCCACGATAGAAGATTCGGGCCGATACAGATCGCATAACCAGAGGTAGATCATCGGTCGTCATGTGGCCCAGCCCAATCAGCGTCCGAAAAACCATGAACCGGAGAGAAAGAGCACTTGGTGAAGCATGACCCAAAGTTAATAATCCCTTTGATATACCTGAAAATCCGTTTAGTAGCAACTAGGTGTGGCAACCTTGGAACCTGCATAAATTGACAAACATGATTGACAACATATGCAATGTCTGGTTTTGTCATGGTTAAATATTGAAGAGACCCTCCAAGTTGACGATAGAGGGAAGGATCCGGAAGGTCACCCTCACTGGCAGAAAGCTGGGCCCCGGAGGCTAGAGGTTTAGAAATAGGCTTGATAGCATCAAGCCCAAATTTTTGTAACAACAATAGAGCATAGTACGTTTTATTGAAGATGTGGCTCCAAACAAGCCGCATAAAACTCCAATGTTCGAACGGCAGAAGACAGAGCAAACAAGGGCGAAGGAGTCCGCTAGGAAGGTCATGTGCATGACTAGAATCGACAGAAAAGTCGGGCGAGAAAACGGGATAGATCGTGCGCACGACCTTCCTAGGTCGTGCACATGATTTGGTATGGCAGCACGCCGGTGAGGCGGTTCGGTCTGCGTTTTCTTGTAGGATTCCTTCTCCAAGCTGGATACGAATGTATGCCTATAAATAGGTGGTCTTAGGACGAACCTAGGGTATCATGGAGGCACAAGAGCAACCTAAGGAAGAATTTAGAAGGTAGCCATCATTAAGGGAGAGGGAAGAGAATCCATTGGAGACTGGAAGGTCTCTGGGAGGGTTTTCTTCGGTGTTCTTCGATGTGTGGAGCTGTGGGAACTTTTTTCTCTAAGGGGTATCTCTTTGTGGGGTGTATGAGGGATTGATTAGAGACAAGTGTACTTGTATTTGTATTTTCTTCATACTAGTAAATCCATCGATCGGTAGTTGTCAAAATTTCTTGGATGTTTTGCTTGTGTTTATCTATTCGCTCGGTCTTATCGATTGTCGTCTCCACTGTGGTGCTTCTATGCGCGTTTTGTTTCGCTGTGTGAGAGCCTCGGATCACCAACAAGTTGGTATCAAAGTCAAGTTGTATGGGATCTGGGAGACTCTAGTTCGATGGTGTAGAACAAGGTAAACCGAAAAAGGGGGCCGATATGCACGTGCGGCACGCGATGTGATGGAGGACCGTGGAGTGGCAACTAAGAAGAAAGTCGGAGGCTCGGGGGGGGGGGGGGGGGGGTTGCGGTATAGCACCTCCCCCCCAGGATGCTTGTTGCTACGATGGCCGGCGCCCTAGGCTAAGGGAATGGCGGGGAGAGGCATGGTCCAGTGCTCTCCGGGTTGTTTGGGTTTTCGGAGGAAACCTCGAGGCGGAGGTTGCAATCGAGCACCTCCTTCATCGGAGCAGTTTAAAACACCAGAGGCGAAGCCAAGTGACGGGTGTGATCTAGGCACCTATTCCTCGGTTCAAAAAATCACGATGGCAAGTCGTGATGGCACGGTACGTGCAGATGCCTGGATCGAGCAGGAGCACCTCGATGGCACGGGAGTCGCCGACGGTATCGTGTTTCGCCGCCGACAAGAAGACTAATGTGGGTTGCCGACGAGTGATTGGTGGAGGTGCCAACGGGCACCAGTGCAGATTGTTGACGGGCGATGTGGGCACTGACGGGCACGGTGGCAGCAGGCACAGCCGTGGGCACACTTACTGTCTATCAGGGTGAGGTGGCTGTCAACGGACAGCGAAAAAAAGGCAACGACGGTCGTAGTGGTGGCAGACTCAGCCACGGGCACACTTACGGTGCAATATGATACATAAGATGTTCAAGCGTTGGCTTACGGGAAACAGCTCGGAAGAGATGGGCACAGAGCGAATCAAGGGTCGTGGTTTATGGCGTGGTCGTCAACGAGCGATGATAGAAACTTCCATGATCATGACAATAGCCGGGAGAGCGGCGGCACATGCACGGTATTCGGTGAAGAACAAGGGTGCATGTGGATGCAAATGTATGCCTATAGATACGTGGTCCTAGGACGAACCGAGGGTATCATGGAGGCACAAGAGCAACCTAAGGTATAGTTGAGAAGGTAGCTATCATCAAGGGAGAGGGAATTGAATCCATTGGGGACTGAAAGGTCTCGGAGAGGGTTTTCTTCAGTGTTCTTCAAAGTGTAGGGCTGTGGGATCTATTTTCTTTGGGGGGGTATCTCTTTGTGGGGTGTATGAGGGATTGGTTAGAGACAAGTGTACTTGTACTCATGTTTTTTTCATGCTAGTAAATCCATCGATCGGTTGTTGCCGGAATTTCTTGGGTATTTTTCTTGTGTTTATCTATTCGCTCGGTCTTGTCGGTGGTTATCTCCATCATGGTGCTTCTATGCGCGTCATGTACCGCTACACAAAGGCCTCGGATCGCATCACGTTTGAGCCAAATTCAGATATTTTGTAGATCTGGTAACCTGCATCCCAAGAAAATAGCGCAAATTTTCAATATCTTTCATATTAAAAACAGTGGATAAATGAGAAATAATTTCTTGGATCAAGGAGGAATTGATGCCGATAAGAATGATATTAGACCCAAACCGCTTGTAGAACATAGAAGCATCATATGGATTGCACAAAAAACCCATTTACTGAATATAAGAGCTGAATTTGTTATACTAGGCACGTGGGGCTTGTTTCAAACCATAGAGAGCCTTATGGAGGCGACAAACATAGTTAGGACGAGCTGAATCAACAAACCCAGGAGGTTGAGTGAGAAACACTTTTTCCTGTAAATCCCCACGCAAGAAGTCATTTTTCACATCTAATTGCTTCAAAACCAAATTTTGAGAGAGGGCCAATGTCTAGATTAGCCGGATAGTGCTGGATTTAACCATGGGACTGAATGTCGTATCGAAATCCAATCTTGGTAGTTTTGTAAAGCCACAAGCCGGGCTTTGTACCGCTCAATAGAACCATTAGCATGTCGCTTGACTTTAAACACCCATTTACAGCTTATGAGATTCATATCAGGGGTCCTAGGAACAGAAGTCCATGTCCCATTGGCATTTAAAGCATCAATTTTTTCCTGCATAGCCGGTAGGGCTGGCAATTTCGGACCCGACACGAAGTTAGCGGGTCTGGGTCAGGGCTAAACGGGTTCGGGTCGTAAACGGGTCGACACGATAGACATGTTTAATAAACGGGTCGGGTCCGGGTTTAGGGTCTGGACACGGTAGACCCGTTTAGTATTCAACGGGTTGTGTCGGGTCGGGTCTACCCGCAATCCGATACTATAATATATAATACCAGCAGGTCTTTCGAGTCAGGTCGGGTCGAGTCGGATTGGGTGGGATCGGGTCAACTGAATAGACCCGGGTGGTAAACGGGTCTTATCGGGTCTACCCTTTTATTAGCGGGTCGGGTACGGGTTTAAGATCCAAACATGATTAGTTAAATGGGTCGGGTCCGGGTCAAGGGGGTTTGGACACGACACGAACCCGACATGACCCGACCCATTGCCACCCCTAATGGCCGTGGCCCACTATGGATCCTTAAGGGCCTGTTTGTACGTCTTGGGCTGGAGAGAGTGAGATTCCATTAAGGCCTTAGGACTCCGCGTGCCGTCTGGAGCTCCTGTCACCATAGAGTGAATCCGGGCAGGAGGGGTTGGATCCAAAACCGGGATGGGCTCAGGCGGCAAGCTAGGGGTGGGCAATGGTGCCGCCGGTATGGTCTCAGGCGGCGTGCTAGGGGTGGGCCTAGGGGTATAAAACGGGCCGGGCCTAAAATACTTCGGACCGGCCAGACCTAAAATACTTCGGACCGGGCCGGGCCTAGAGATGTCAAGCACTGATGGGCTGTCGGGCTGGGCCGGGTCGGTCTTAGAGCTGTCAAGCACTGATGGGCTTGTCGGGTCGGGCCTCGGGGTCAAGGATCTGAGCCGAGCCCGGCCCGTCTTTATATTTAAATTACCCAGCTTTTATATATATATATATATATATATATATATAATAAATAAACAGTAATTATATCGGGCTCTCGGGCCGGACTTTTGGGTTTTCTTTCGGGCCGGATCGGGCAGGGTTTGCGGGCTCAAGGTGGCTGCCTGAGCCCGGCCCATGGTATGTTTGGGCCGGGCCGAATCGTTGACTTTCGAACCGGGCTCGAGCTGATGGGCTTTTTTTTACAACCCTAGGTGCGCTGGAGTGAATGGTGATGAGGTAGTCACATCAACAGGAGGCTCCGTAGTGGATAGAGCAGTCTGAGATGCTCTAAGTGTTGGAATTGGATCCGCTTATCAGAGTCGCAGCGGAAGCAAAAGATAGATCCGAAGATCATACGGTGTATGTTTCATTACAATTAATTCTACAAAACAATCTACATGCAAATCTATGATCTTAGCATATGTGCGGACACCCTAGAGGCATACTACGATCTACGGAAGACATACATGCATGTAATTAGGTGTTTAGAATCATCATACCTTGTGGATCTATGATCTGGAGAGAACGGAACGATGATGAACCGCACGTGAATCGCAAGGGAAGCTGTCGGATAGCACCTTGTCCTTTGCGAATTGAGGAATCCTCGAAGTCCTACCTCTGACTACAAAGACTACGAGCCGACGGAGGAATTCGTTGCGAAGACGATGACGAGCCGCGAGATCTCCTCCTTCTCTTTCTCTCTTCTTCCTTCTCCTTCCCTCCTCCTTCTTCTTCCTCTTTTTTCCTTGGCCGAAACCTCAGAGAGGGAGAGAGGAAGAGGGGGTAGGGTTTTAGGAGAGGGGGAGCACATAGGGCCGGCCCCTCCCCCTCCAATCTACATATAGGGGCGGCCTCCTAGTGCCATACGCAAGCTAGGGCCGGCCCTAAAGAGATTAGGATGAGGGGGGGGGGGTCGATTTTAGGGTTTTCAAGTGTCTATCGTGAAGCCTGGACGAAAACGCCCTTCACGAAAAGTGAAAAACTGAAAGAGAGATTGAGTGAGGTGCGCTACTCGGAATCGAGTTCCGTCAGCGCCTATGAGCTCCTGGAATTATTCTGCTCATTCTAAGATCTATGTTCAATATGTTCTGAGCTATATTTCAGTATTTACCAAAATACCCCTACGGCCCCTAACACATGTGAATTAGGTTCTTAGGCTCCAGGCTTGCGCTCCATCACGCTACTTCGCATCCAACGTGTCTAACCAGGTCGGGAAACAATTCCTATACGCAACGACATGGTGGATCCTTCAGGGTTCGGGATCTCTAGCTCCAACCGGATCCCTGATTAACTGTTCCGGTGACACACCGAAAGTTCCGTTAATCAGCCCTAATCCTATTAACCCGCGTAGCCACTCAGAGTGCGACGCGAGTTGAACTCTAGTGATCCTAAACTTATGTTACTCCCTCGTAACCCTGTTCTCTACTATACTCTGATAATCCTCAGTCCCTCCTATTACTAGTGCCATGATACGACTCGGGCGGTGGGGAGCACCGTCAGATCCCGATCGATCATTTGACTAGGGTTTGATGACTAGTCATCTATAACACCACACACCTTCCGGTGCTATGCCTAGCATCCGGAACGTCGTCAGTCATACTAACAACCACCAGGCCTGGGTTAACTGTGTGGACAGATTGACTAATCAAAACGCACCCATCTAACACTGGACGTCGGATAACCTGTAGGGATTACATGTCACTCAAGCGCCAGCCGGGTAACCCAACATACCGTGGTATTGGACTATGGAAGGTCTGCACACGTTGGCACATCAAAGCACCACACAACTGGTTGGCCCAGTGTACATGGTCCCTCAGGGTTAAGGACAGATTATCTATACTAGTAAGACGGTTTATGCACCAGTGTCTGAATCACTGAACTGTGCACCGTCTTGGTTCCTGTTCAACACGATCATCGTGCTTGGTCAGGTGAATGGGAATCCCACGTTCCCGTGATGGAGACTTCACCACATCCTCTACCTGCCAACAACTTATTCTCGGTGAAGCAACCGGCATCACCTAAGCTGTGAACTAGTTCTAGGTCTACACATAACTGGTCCACTGGGTCTTCCAAGCATGGATCCACCATGCGCCTCAGTGGCCTACTGTGTTCCCTAGGGTCCTTTATTATATGTGTATTAACATATACCAAAGTAGTATCATAATTAAAGCAATAACCAAAGTCATCTTTATTAATGTTAATACAGAAAATCCACGCTCAGGATACACGGGCTACAACACTAAGAGCATCTCCAATGGGCTCTGAACAAGGAGCACCTCCTAAGACCGTGGGGCCCATTTTTTGCTGCCACATTGAAAACCTCCTAGTTGAGAGGTTCAGCTCTAACGGCCTCCGAACTGGATATCTGAGCCACTTTGCACCAAACACCCTATATGATTACAATTTATCCAAACCCTCAAATTTTACACCAAACCCCTCCTAACTTAATTTTATTTGCAAGAATAGTGGGAGAGTAAAGAATGGTGTGTAGAAGGGGGTGTTTGTCGACTTTTTAAAAAAATTTGTATTTTTTAGAATTTTTTGCATTCATTATTGTATATATAAAAAATTATTTATAAAAAGATGAGGAGGTTTTTTGTAAAAAAATATATTATTTAATTCATTCGGAGGCTCCGAAGGACCTCTGTTGTATGTGGAGCCGTTCAGAGGTCCTGTGCACACTTGGCTTACATGGCGTGCCATGAAGGTCTTCAGAGCTCTCGTTCAAGCCGGTTGGAGCGGCCACTGATAGATCGGAGGGCCACGTCCTCCTTCAGAGCTCCCCTTGGAGCCCGTTGGAGATGCTCATGAGCATCTCCAACGGGCTCTGAACAAGAAGCACCTCCTAAGACCGTGGGGCCCATTTTTTGCTGCCACCTCATTGAGAGGTATCCTAGTTGAGAGGTTCAGTCCAAACGGCATCCGAGCTGGATATCTGAGCCATTTTACACCAAACACCCTATATATTTACAAGTTATCCAACAGCCTCATTGAGAGGTATCCTAGTTGAAAAGTACATGTTTTGATATATATATATATATATATATATATATATATATATATATATATATATATATATATATATATATATATATATATATATATATATATATATATATATATATATATATATATATATATATATATATATATATAGAGGAATGGGATGCTGCCTATCAAAGCAGCGTTTTTTGCTGCTTTGATACATTGTTTGACAATCCTAGAAGTTTTGGAATTTGATGAAATTTGGTGAGGGTGTTGTCTAGGGTAAGATGATCATCCTCACAAATTTTCATCAAATTCCAAAACTTCTAAGAGGGTCAAATGGTCGAAGCAAAATCTGCAGATTTTAACGGTGACTGCAGATTTTGCTTCGACCATTTGACCCTCTTAGAAGTTTTGGAATTTGATGAAAATTTGTGAGGATGATCATCTTACCCTAGACAACACCCTCACCAAATTTCATCAAATTCCAAAACTTCTAGGATGGTCAAACAATATATCAAAGCAGCAAAAAACGCTGCTTTGATAGGCAGCATCCCATTCCTCATATATATATATATATATATATATATATATATATATATATATATATATATATATATATATATATATATATATATATATATATATATATGGGAAATGAGTTTCTATGACATGTCATAGGGAGTACCCTATGACATATGGTGAGTTAGTAACCCTAGAATATTTAGAATCTTCTGAATTTTTATGAGGATGATCACACTATCTTAAATAGGACCCCCGCAAAAAATCGGCTTATTCTAAAACTTCTAGAGGCATCAAATATGATTTTCAATTTAACGGTTAAAATGGATGGCCGATAATGCTTTTAGCATTTGATGCCCCAATAAGTTTTAGAATGCTTTGATTTTTTGTGGACATTCTATCTAAGGTAAGGTGATCACCCTCAAAAAAATTCAGCACATTCTAAACATTCTAGCATTACTAATTCACCATATGTCATAGGGTACTCCCTATGACATGTTATAGGAACCCAGCCCTATATATATATATATATATATATATATATATATATATATATATATATATATATATATATATATATATATATATATATATATATATATATATATATATATATATATATATATATATATATATATATATATATATATATATATATATATATATATATAGAGAGAGAGAGAGAGAGAGAGAGAGAGAGAAAACGGGAGGTGAGCTGCCAGCTTTAATGTTTATTTGAGCTGTCACTGACAGCCGTCCGATCCCACTGATCGGACCGTCCGTTTAAAAAAAAATAAAAAACAAAACTGTGCCGTCCCTCTCCTCTCTCTCTCTCTCTCTCTCTGCCCCGCCCGAACCACCGACCCCTCCGGTGCCCGCCCCCGTCCGCCTCCAGGCCGGCCTCCGTCCGCCTCCAGCCCGGCCTCCGTCCGCCTCCAGCCCGGCCCCCGTCCGCCTCCGGCCCTGCGCCTGCCTCCTGCGCCCCCGGCCCTGCGCCTGTCTCCGGCGCCCGCCTCCGTCCCGGCCCCCGTCCGCCTCCAGCCCGGCCTCCGTCCGCCTCCAGCCCGGCCCCCGTCCGCCTCCAGCCCGGCCCCCGTCCGCCTCCGGCCCTGCGCCTGCCTCCTGCGCCCCCGGCCCTGGGCCTGTCTCCGGCGCCCGCCTCCGTCCCGGCCCCCGTCCGCCTCCAGCCCGGCCTCCGTCTGCCTCCAGCCCGGCCCCCGTCCGCCTCCAGCCCGGCCCCCGTCCGCTCCGGCGCCCGCCTCCGGCTCGGCCCCCGTCCGCTGCCCCCTGCGCCTCCGGCCCGGCCCCCTGCGCCTGTCTCCGGCTGCCGCTGCCGCTGCCGTTCGCGAGAGAGAGGGAGAGGGAGAGAATGGCTCTGGTGTTTTTTTTTCTATATAAAACGGACGGTCGCTGATCCACAATCGGAGGGCTGTGAGCTGACAGCCCAAATGCCCAAATGGGCTGTCAGCTCATACCCCGTATTCTCTCTCTCTCTCTATATATATATATAATAATTTATAAAAGATCATGGGTTTTTTTAAAAAAAATACAGAACTTTTTATACGTTCCGAGTGTATGCGGAGGGCTTCGGAGGTCCGGACCGCACGTGGCCACGTAGGACTTCAGAGCTCCGCTCGGAGTCTGTTGGAGCGGCGGAATTCATTCCGCGTGCCACGTTGGCCTTCAGAGCTCCACTCAGAACCCGTTGGAGATGCTCTAAGCAATGGGGAGGGCAAGGCGGTGGGCCTCATACAAGGTGCTTTTATCGGTGGGCCGGGCAATGTCAACGGATGGGTCGTTCAAGAGCCCGGGAGATGGGCTTGGTCCGAAAGGGCCGAGATTCGGTCGGCCCAGTGTGATCCTGCTTAAGAAAAGGGAAATGATACTCGTCGGATGCAACACCGTGAGACATTATAACACCGTGAGACATTATACCGTGGTTCGGGCTGTTATCGACACCTGTTATTTCCGTTGGATTGGATGGTTCCGGATTATTGAGATGTATATGCCATCAAGAGAACCCCAGGGAGCCCCCATCATAAGGGCCGGGTGATCGAACGGATGGAGACAGGTGCCGTTGGCTGGACCTCGAACTACGGAATCATCGTGGTTTGGGAAGACTATTTTAAGCCATTCGATTATAATATGCCCAATCTTGATATCCAAGCAGTGGTAGCCCTTATATCTGAAAAACCCAAGAACCTCAAGCATTTGTCGGCCAAAAGGTACAAGACAAGGATAACATGCACATCCGAAATTTCAAAGATGATCATAATCTAGTGGGACCCCAAACACAATATCATAAGGAGATATATCTGCCAAGATGGGTGTAGGGAGCCGATTAATGAGATATACAACAGTAGAAAAGGCCTCCAGTCCAAAACTGAGAAGGCACACTGGCATGTGCTAGCAAGGTCAATCCGGTCTCTACGATGTGGCGATGACGTCGTTCGGCTGATCCATTTTGCTCCGGAGTATAAGGACAAGATAATCTGTGAATAATACCTTGAGAAACAAAATATAATATAATCTAATAGTCTATATCTATCTATATCTATACTAAAATGGAAGCCTCTCTCCCGTGTTGTGACACATGGACGTCTTTTAAAGAGCTAGAATTCTTCTTCCGTGTGTGAACGCGGTTCTCTTTTAAATCCATTTAAAAGCCTACCATAAAGGTGATAAATTTTCAATCAATGGCATTTAATGGTCATTTGATGTTAATCAATCTCTCTCTCTCTCTCTCTCTCTCTCTCTGAAGTGAATCACGCTCACTTTAGATTTCACACTTCTTCGAACAGTTGCGATATCGTCTTTGCCAAATGGCATGCATCAAACACATTCGGGCGTTGCCTGGATTTCTTACTATTATAATACTAAAATGGTAGCCTCTCTTCCATGTTGTGACAGGTGGATGTCTTTTAAAAGTCAGAATCGTTCTTCCGTGTGTGAACGTGGCTCACTTTTAAATCCTATCAAAAATCTATCATAAAGATGAGAAATACTCATTCAATGATATTAATGGTCATTTGATGTTAATGCATCTCTTTTTCTCTCTAACAAGTGAATCACACTCACTTCATATTTCACACTCCTTGGAACACTTGCGATGTCGTCAATGCCAAATGATGTGAATCAAGCTCATCCGGGCATTGCTCGGGTTTCTTACTAGTAGTATACTACTAAAATGGACCCCTCTCTCCCGCGTTGTGACGTGTGGATATCTTTTAAAGAGCCAGAATCCTTCTCCGGCAGTCTGTGAACAAGGCTCTCTTTCATAAATCATATTAAAAACCTACACCCATTCAATGACAGTTAATGGTTATTTCATATTAATTAAGAAAATCATTAGTATTATCTCTCTCTCCAGCAAATGAATCACACCCGGACGATTGAATCACATTCACTCTAGATTCCACACTTCTTTGGACGACTCTGATGTCATCTGTCCTAAAGGCAATTTTGAAGATTTGCCTAAGCGGCAGCTTTCACAAAAAAATCAAACATCACACTTATTCAATGATGGCAAATAAAACTGCAAAATCTTAAGAGTTTTCAAATGAGGATGCCCCAATCATTACCAACCATGACCGAATCATGACCAAGATAAGGTGCTACACTCCGATTTGTGATTTGGTCCACCACAGCCAAAACATGTAATTAGCCCGGTCCGATTTGAGGGCTCCCTATCATGTGCACGTCCTCGTCCATCATGATTGGTAGACTGATTTCGTCCACGATCACAAAAAAGAATTTTGGGGTTGACGACTGGAATACCGCTAGTAGTTCTACACAAACGAGTTCCGGTCACCGCCTGAAGAAGTGCTTCCAGTTCTGTTGTTGCCTTGCTGCTTCCAGCACCCTATCACACATCCAAATCATCCACAAAATCTAAGTGAGAGTTCATATCTTGGGTCAGCACAACTTGCTTTTGAAGCTCCCCAAGGACACAAAAGCTCTTTTCTTTAGCATTAATCGCCACGACATCTTTGGCAAACTTGCGGTTTGCCCCAGGTGAAACCTTTAGAAAATTAAGGTAAGAAAAATTGACACGTGAGGACATGATGATGTCATTGCATGTAGTACATAGGGTTTTGGTGTTTTGGTGTTCCTCTCTTTCCATTTCGCTCGGCTTGCTGCGGTGGATCTGGTTGGTGACAACTTCGGACCGTAGATCTGTAAATCCCCCATCTCCTTTTTCTTTTTGGGATTTTGGGGCCGTCCCTTCCAGCTTTGACTTTGGCGGGCTTTCTTTTCCCCCTTAAGGCGAGGTGTGACGGCTCGGTTTGATCGTTGTGGCGGTCTTGTATAGGTCCAGTGGACCTCGCCTTGCTCATTTCGACGACTCCCGATCTCGACGTGGGTGGCGGCTCCAGCTCAGCGTGGCATGGAGGTGTTGAGATGGTCACACGTCCCACATCAGTAATGGGAGCGGGTGATGTACAATTTATATACTAGCTTTGGACCTCTCCTTACATGCTGGTTTTGTGAGGAGGCGGATATCCAAGGGTCTGGGTTCGTCACATGGTATCAAAACCAGATCCTCTCCAGAAACACCTCCCGATTATGCCCTTGCCACGCGTGTCCCGCGTGAGAGGGGGGGGAATGGGAGCGGGTGATGTACAATTTATATACTAGCCTGGGACCTCCCCTTACAAGTTGGGTTTGTGAGGAGGTGGGTATTCAAGGTTGGGTTCTTCATATGGTATCATGGTGCACATCCTCGACTGGAATACTGCTGGTAGTTCAGCACAAACGAGTTCCGGTCGCCGCCTGAAGAAGTGCTTCCAGTTCTGTTGCTGCCTTGCTGCTTGAAGGTTCCATAGCGTCCGTGGCTAGCACGGCCGCCACCATCGCCCCGAATCATGTAAAACGCCCTAGGATTTGAGGAGGTCGATCTAGCATTCTGGATTCGAAGCTCAAAATCGCAGCTTACAACTCCTTCAAGAGTGGGAAAATTATCTCAAGCATTGATGGCAGGAACAATAGGGTTGAACTTGCTCGACCTGAGCTTTATTCGAATCAAACTCCCCAAGACCAGCAATTGCCGGAATCAATGAGGAAGGCGAACCCACCAAGATGATGAGGAAGAAGACGCCATTAGCTTCAAAACCTCTTGTGGCTCTGATACCATATGATGCGTCCCCTTGACCCTTGGATACTCGCCCTCCTTACAAAACTGGCTTGTGAGAGAGAGAGAGACACACACACACACACACACACACACACAGAGAGAGAGAGAGGGGGGGCGGGCAAGGTACTTAAGCACAACAATTCCAGCCCTCTTGCCGATGTGGGACTAAACCCGACAATCCCTCCTTCACACGAGGGTCTAGGGCTAGACAGCTCTGACGACTCCATACTTGTGCCGGACTCCGAGGATCTAGGGCTGGAGGTAGTCCCCCCACTCGTGCCAAACTCCCGAGGATCTAGGGCTCGACTAGCTCTGACGGACCCCTCTCGTGCCGGGGCTGGGTGGAAACCTGAGCTCTGATACCATGTAAGGAATTCAATATGGGAAAACCAGCTTAGCATTAACTTGTGATTCCATTAATCTATAGAGTGTATAGTCGGTTACAATCAAATAAAAAAGATACACTATTTACAATCTTCATCAATATTTCCTAAAGTGAACGAAGGCACAACGATCTTAGTCCTCTCTGTCTTTGTTGATCTCGTTGAGAATCACGATGAGAGAGGCTATGAAGACGTAGTTGACTTTTGGATAGACGGCCACCCCCGCATGCAGTCATGCTCGTTGGTGTTGGCGGCTAATCCCACAAGCAGCTCGGTTATGAATTGGATGAGTGAAGACTTCTTGACACTGAAGAGTATAAATCCTTTGGGTCCGAGCTTTCTGCCCTGAACACTTGCCATCTTCTATGTGCACTCAATATCTGAAAGATCAAAGCCTTGGGTAAGAAGGAAAAGATGGCATTAATTGCTGTTGTCAACACTGAAAGTGTGTAAAGATAGAACAATACTTGGCGACTATCCCGTGTGTCAATAGACCCAGAACACAGGGAGGTGGCATGTAGGGTTTGGTGAAAAGGAGTGGGGCCCTCAATTTAAAAAAAAAACATCAAAAAGTAAATGAGAGGCTATTTTTTAAAAAAAGTAGACTTTTTCAAACTGAGCTTTTGGTGACATTTTTGCACTCCGTCGATAAAAAAATTTTGACCAACAATGACGGACTCCGTCGATCACCCACCATCGCCGCCACACACGAGTATAGAGAGAGAAATAAAGAAAATAGTAAAGAGAATGTTGTATAGAGAGAATGATATCGATCCGACAGAAATAAACAATCCAGAGACAAGAAAATCACAGAAGACACAAGATCTACCGTGGTTCACCAAAAACAGGGCTAATCCACAAATGGAGGAGCGGAGGATCTCTTCAATTAATCACCAAACAGGAACAGACCTATAGGGATTACAAAGCTTTCACGAAGAACCAAGAATGATGAAAAGATTCACCAAGAACACGTACCACGAGAACCAAGACGAAGCGCCTACACCGGATCCGTCGTTCTTCTTTAATCTTCACCGATCCTACTTCGATCAAGCCTCCTTCAATCCCAACCAATCTCCTTCAAGGCACAAACCAAGGCGGCACACCGAATTTTTTTCAAGAAAACTCACACACAATTTACCTCCAATGATGGCTCAAGGGTTCCTTAAATAGGCCTCAAGGAAACCCTAAAAAACACCTCAACCCGTGTCTCCAGCTATACTGGCGTCTAGGGCGCCAGCAACAGAAACCGCCACAGATTTTCGTCTTGGGCGCCCCTAAGAGTGCCAGGCTTGTCTTTTCCTCGGTTTGGGTTGGCATGCAAGCCACAAACCCAACAATCTCCACCTTGGCGAGTATGCCAACTCGTCAACTAGGAGATACCTTCTGATTACTCAGCCTTATAGTCTCTGGTACCGCCATTGCCACCGTTTGTTCCTAACTCAATATCTCCCCTCTTTACACCCCCTCCCCCTGGAGTCTAGTAGAAAAAACTACTACTACATATGCGGACTCGAGTCATGCTCGAGTCTATACCTCAGTTCTTCCACAGCCACAGTTTGAGGTCTTCGCTTCTGCCTCCACCTCGTCGTAGAATCTACAGGAGCTCCACCATGACAGGTGGATCCAATCAGCCGATACACACCTCCGCGTTGAATACTAACAGCCCTCAGAGTCAAGCACGAGTTGAATACCCTCAGCCCTCATAGTCAAGCACACCCAGCAAGATCAAATTTCTGCGTATTCCAGGCACATATCGTACTTGTCTCAGCATCCTCACCGTTCTCGCGTGAGTCCGAATTTTCACGGTTCCTTCACCGGTGATCTCACGCTCAGAGCCATCACAAAACTGAACCATACTATCTTTCTCTTCAAATGTGTCAAACCACTCGCGCCTCGAACAGATATGAAAAGCGCCCCCTGAATCTGGGACCCATCTATCATCAAAACCACAACTCCCACCATCTAATGTAGTTAGGAGATCATCCCCACAATCATAGCCAAAATCAACAGAGGTCACCGCCATTGTACCAGAAGATTCCCCACCGTCCTGCTTCTACAGTCGCTTCGGACAATTACTTCTCACATGGCCCACCCTGTCACAGTGCCAACTGGTTTTAAATTATAAAATAAGTTTTTTTTTTTGAGAACCCTCGAGGTGAGGGGGGGGGGGGGGTTGGCATGGACCCCAACCGGTTTATTAACTAGGAAAATAAATAAAAATTGTGGAAATAGAGATTTTGTATGGCTAGCGTAGGCCTCAAATTCACGAAGATCCATTGATAGAGAAAGAAGAGAATTTACCGAGGGCGGGGGGGGATGGATACATATAGAGTTTAATTTTTAGTGGGCGACATAACCCATCCGAAACCCCCTATTCAAAACCCCAACTGACTAACCCATTGAAACCCCTTACCCGAAACCCCAACCGATTGATCCCATCAAAACCTTGAGCCCGTCTAATCCTTTGCCATTTCTGACACAAAATGATTAAAAAAAAAATCATTGTATTGTAGCTACTACAGAACTGCAAGAAGTTTTGGCATGGAAGACTTCCCATGGGGTCGATCCCACCGGTTTAGAGAAAGGTCTCTGCTAGCCACATTTGGCTAGTTGGATGAGGAATCTCAACTTTGGGGATATGGATGGCTAGTCTTTTGGAGAGGTTTTTACGGGTTGGACTAGCTATTTTAACTAAAGAGGAGAGATGACTAGTCTTTTGGAGATGCTTTTAGGGTTTACTATTGGGTGTTAATATTTGCATCGCAATATTTTCCAAGTACACCACCACACGTAGCAAAATATAGAGCAAATTACAAAAACCTAACCTTAGGTTACACCTCATGTTATATTGGCCCCTCAACTTTCTTCAACATTTTGAAACTTGAACTATCCTCCACCACGTGCCATCAACCTCCCATGATGTGTAAGTGCTTAAGAAAAGATTGACACGTGTCATAATCCCATGTGAGGACGTCATGAGACATCACAGGAGGGATGGATAACTAAAAGTAAAGAGGAATGATACAATTGATTAGGGAGAAGGAAATAACGAGTTGAGATACATGCTCTACAAGGCTAGTATTAGCAGAAGACGAGTGTGCATGATTTTCTGGATACTTGCATACTAGAACCAGGTGAGGCTTATGTGAGAAGATTCATTTGAGTCATGTAAAGCTTCTCCGGGAAGATTCATTAGGTTTTCTTGAAGTATTGATAGCCGGACTAAAAAGTGGAAAGAAATAGTTATAGAATGATGATGTGAATAACGGATAAGCTAGCAGAAATACAGTTGTATCATCTTCTCCGGTGACGTTCCCTACAGTTGCTGATCGGAGAAGGCGATGTAAGGAAGATGTCGGGTTGACAGTCTGGATCAAGTTGTAATGTAATAATGATCTTGACCAGATCTCAAGATATGCTAATTGCTTTGACCACCGGAGACTATAAATAGGTGGACACGGCTTTATTAACTTGAGAGGGATGAATCTTGTGATAAAAATTCTTGTAAGAGGATATTAAGAGGAGAGAAAAGGGCAATTGAGATAGAAAGAGAAAGTAATCGTTACTACCTCAGATCTATTGATCTGATACCTTGTACTCTTGGTTTAATTGTTAGTGGATTTATCTTGACTATCACACATGGTTTTTTCCTCTCTCCATAGGAGGGGGTTTCCACGTAAAACCGTTGTGTAGTGTTGTGCTGTATTTACTCTTAGTCGTCATTGATTTCATCAGATTTAAACTTTGATCATTGAATTGATCCCTCACCTTTTTTATTGAAATTATTCTTTTAATCATCTAAGATAGTTTTGTCTAGATTGATCTTGCGTTTCATAGTAGTAATTCCAACTTAAAAATTATTATTTCAAGTTAAACCTTGATTCCAAAATTCAACCTACAAGATGCAATCGGCCTTGAGTGGCTAAATGCACAGTCTATGGACTCAACATGTAAGTGTATAAGGAGGAGGAAGGACGAAGAAAGAAGAGCGAGGATAAGGAAGGAAGGAGGCAGAGGTGGATTTTCATGGGCGTGATAGCAGTGGATGCCAGCATTGGAGGTGGGCGACATCCTGTACGAAATTGGTGGAATGAAAAGACAGGCTTGAGTTGCTCTCATCCATGGGCTTTGTGACGACCAAGATCCAATAGCCAAGAGCTAAGACTCATGAGGCTGTGATGCCAAGATGGATGAGGTGAGGTGTACAATGTCACGAGTTACCCCACATTGCCTGAAGAAAAGGAGATCTTGAGCTACTTATATAATTTTCTCTTCCAAACATAGAAGATGTGTTTTAAAACCGTGCGTCGCTACGGATTTCGTAACATCGTAGTTAAACGTGCTCGGGCGAGAGTAGTACTAGGATGGGTGACTCCCCTAGGAAGTCCTCGAGCGGGCACGGGCAAAGCGGACAGTATCTTGTATGTTTGGACTGGATGTTACAAAATGGTATTAAAGCCAGTTCTCCTCGCGATGGGGGATCTAGCCCTACACGTGTAGCCCTTAAGGGGTGTGGATTATGATGACCAAGATCCAATAGCCAAAAGTTAAGACTCTTGAGGCTGTGATGCCAAGATGGATGAGGTGAGATGAGGTGTACAAGGTCACGAGTTACCCCATATTGCTTGGAGAGAAGGAGATCCTGAGCTACTTATATAATTTTCCCTTCTAAATATAGAAGACGTGTTTTAAAACTATGCGCTGCTACGGATTTCGTAAGAACTCTGTAGTTAAGTATGCTCAGGTGAGAGTAGTACTAGGATGGGTGACCCTAGCCCATAGTGTTGGTGGCTACCGGCCAAATTCGTTGATGACGAGTAGTAGCTAGCCGACATGGCTTGAAGGCTAACGTTCTAGCGAGAAGGAAGGAGGGAGGAGGAGGAAGGAGGAGGAAGAAGAATGAGGTCACAGAGGTTGCTTGCACGAGTACCAACAGCAATGTTGACGAAGGTAAGTGGCGGCGAATGGCAGCAGCGACCTATAAACCCCCATATTTGTGCAGTGGTACTTGTGAAAATGGCTAGAGATATAGACAATATATTCTTATTTTAAAGTGTGAATGTACTTGGAGAATATTGTGGTGCAAATATTAACCTCCTTTAATTGCTATTTTGAATGGAAAGACATTGATTCGCTAGAATTGTGAACCATGATTTACGATTTCTTGTAGTGTTCTTTTGGTAGGACTTAGATGTCCTGGGCATCCCATGATCAAATATCCCCTTTTTTTTTCTATACACAATTATCTTTAAATTTTTTAGGATATTTAATTCTTCTGTTCTTTTCCACCTTGGACATTAAAAGGGTTGAACATCTTATGCTTGGGACCAAGTGTGTATACTCTAGACTTTCATAGGACAAACACGTGTGATCATTTGACAGCACATTGCTCTATTAGCTAAATACTTGAAGCCGAGCCTGCCAACTAAATACACAATAATATTGAAGATAACATCACATAGTATGACCTAAAGAAGTGCTTACCATACAACCTAAAGAAATACTTAACATACAAAGTAAAGAAGTACTCATACAAATTAAGCATTGGTAGCTTTCAACCAACAACAATAAACCCCCTTGATCTTAAAAACAATCTAAGAGGGGAAAAAAGCTAAAAAACATGATAAACTCATCTCAAATATGCATGATTTTAGGGAACCCCCTGTGATTTTGTTTTTATCAGGAATGAATAGCCTTCCAATTTGTTTCTCAATTAGTTTCTTAAAATCATGATCTTGAACTCATCTTAACTCGCCTTCTAAATCTAACACAAAGTGCTATTCCAAAATCATGACTAGGCCCTTTAATCATCTCCTTCTAAAAGTGAAGCTACCTTTTCCACACAAACTTTGAGAATCTTTCTAAAAATGAATGCCTCCCCTTAACTTGCAAAACTAGTCCTTATTACCATGTGTAATCTTTTGACTTGTCATAGATTGTGATACTTGATTGGACTCTTTGGCTACTTTCCAAATATTTTACTTTCAGAATCATGTTACTTTGCTTCACCTTAATTAGATATTTCAAATTCAAGTTAAATTTTTCATGAGAAAATGGTTGGTAGATAAATGCACGGATCTACAAAGGGGGTGAAAGGAAGAGGCTTAAGACATGAGGATTCTAAGCATTTATGATATTTCCAATCCCATTATTGAAGATGTTTTAAATTCCCAATCACCTCTTAACTATCATTTTCTTATAAAATCATTTTTTCCTTCAAAATACTTGCAAAAATACTAAATGTCCCTTCAATGCTATTCCAAACAAATGAGACTCATCTGTAATTTTATATTGATCATAAATTTTAGATCCCTACAAATATAGATGTAGCTCTTCTATCAAATGTTTGCATCATCTAGTAGAGAAGAACGATCAAAATTTGAAATTCGTTCTTATATATCTTTGAACCCTTGAAAATTGATCGAGATATTCTGCACGATACACGAAATAACGTGGTTTTTTGTTTTTTTGTTGGGTGGGGGGAGTTGGTATGGGATGGAAAAACTTGATATTTCAGCAGGAATTTTTCTCCCCGATCCTTTGGAAAACCTTCGTGAAATATCGAAAAATTTCTCAAGATTTAGTTCATTGTTAGCATAAATGCATGCAATGAGAGGAATGAAAATGTGGATCTAACTCCTTGCTATACACCAAGATCTTAAATTAAACAATTCTTTATACTTAACACATATGCATGCAAATGTACTAAGTGAGATAGTGGGTTCTCCTCATGACTGGCAAGGTCTATGGTGCTTTGAAGTGCCAAACAAGAAGCTACATAGAATCCAAAAACTTGTAAGTAGACCCATGAAGCTAGAATCCACCCCAATGTGCCCATTTCTTGTTGGTTTTGAAAACTCAGTGGGAGGTAGCTGGAGTGGGGCAACGGTATTCATGGATCACTCGGTCGGCCACCGAATGCCAGCCATAAAACATGAGAGAGAGAGAGAGAGAGGTAAGTGCACAATTTCTTTTATGGTAAAAGGGTCCATTGCATCTGGACATGAGCTGGTTTCCGAATTCAGCAGAATCTCCCGTTGGTGTATATATATATATATATATATATATATATATATATATATATATATATATATATATATATATATATATATATATATATATATATATATATATATATATATATATATATATATATATATATATGAGGAATGGGATGCTGCCTATCAAAGCAGTATTTTTTGCTGCTTTGAGACATTGTTTGACCATCCTAGAAGTTTTGGAATTTGATGAAATTTGGTGAGGGTGTTGTCTAGAGTAAGATGATCATCCTCACAAATTTTCATCAAATTCCAAAACTTCTAGGGGGTTCAAATGGTCGAAGCAAAATCAGTCGTCTGCAGTCGCCGTTAAAATCTGCAGCATTTTGCTTCGACCATTTGACCCTCTTAGAAGTTTTGGAATTTGATGAAAATTTGTGAGGATGATCATCTTACCCTAGACAACACCCTCACCAAATTTCATCAAATTCCAAAACTTCTAGGATGGTCAAACAATGTCTCAAAGCAGCAAAAACGCTGCTTTGATAGGCAGCATCCCATTCCTCTATATATATATATATATATATATATATATATATATATATATATATATATATATATATATATATATATATATATATATATATATATATATATATATATATATATATATATATATATATATATATATATATATATATATATATATATATATAGAGGAATGGGATGCTGCCTATCAAAGCAGCGTTTTTGCTGCTTTGAGACATTGTTTGACCATCCTAGAAATTTTGGAATTTGATGAAATTTGGTGAGGGTGTTGTCTAGGGTAAGATGATCATCCTCACAAATTTTCATCAAATTCCAAAACTTCTAAGAGGGTCAAATGGTCGAAACAAAATACTGCAGATTTTAACGGCGACTGCAGACGACTGATTTTGCTTCGACCATTTGAACCCCCTAGAGGTTTTGGAATTTGATGAAAATTTGTGAGGATGATCATCTTACCCTAGACAACACCCTCACCAAATTTCATCAAATTCAAAAACTTCTAGGATGGTCAAACAATGTCTCAAAGCAGCAAAAAATGCTGCTTTGATAGGCAGCATCCCATTCCTCATATATATATATATATATATATATATATATATATATATATATATATATATATATATATATATATATATATATATATATATATATATATATATATATATATATATTCAAGATTGAGCTCGCACGCCCGGATCTCGAGGGCCGAGATATATGATCTTGGCCCACATGGTCATTCCTCTTGAGTTGAGTCATTATTAGATAATGATATAGTGCCATGCTTAGTTCTCATCTAGTTAATTAATGTACAAACTATGTGAATTGAACTTGAGAGAGAGAGAGAGAGAGAGAGAGAGAGAGAGAGAGAGAGAGAGAGAGAGAGAGAGAGAGAGAGAGAGAGAGAGAGAGAGAGAGAGAGAGAGAGAGAGAGAGAGAGAGAGTGAGTACTATTCCGGTTTTTCATCTTAGGCCTCACTTGGTAGCAAGAAAGTTTTAACTAAGGATGGGAGAAGAAAATGCTAAGCTGGGGAATAGGATTCCTCTCGTTGCAGAGAGAACTGCGATGCCATTCACTTCCCCAACAGTTGACTTGTTTTGTACAAGATTAGAACTTTTTCAACTACCAAACGTGCACAATAGGGCGCACGTGAGGGAATACTATTCCTTTCCGCCTTCTAAGTGAAGCTTTCTGTCAACCAAATAGAGTCTTAGTCCAATGCTTAGTTTGAAGAACTATATCCACCACCTTATCAAGAACAAAAGAAATTTTTTTCTAAAAAAAAAAAGAATAGAAGGATTCAAATCCATATGTCTTCCTAAATTAGGGGTATTGGGTAATTCCATTAATGTGATCGAAGTATCCGTATGTCGAGCTTGAAATGATCTCTGAAAACCAAAAACAAATAAGATTAAAATTTCAGTTGGGTACATGAAAGGAGAGATTATCTCGGGTTTGAAAAATAATAATAATAAGAGAAAAAAATAGAAAATGAGGAAAAAATTATTAAATTGGCAGACAACTAGGCCTCAAAAGAGGGGTCTTAAAAACATTAAAACAAAATTAAGATAGAAAAGGAGATTGAAGAACGTAGGCATTCCCTTTATTTAATTTCCTCACACTGATGTATGTACTCATAGAGAGAGAGAGAGAGAAGGGGGGGGGGGGGGGGAAGATTAGTCACTACTTAAAAGAGATGAAGAAGGCCTCACAAGGTGCTTGTGTCCTTATAAGGTCACAAGGTTGACGAAAGCTTACCAACACTGCGCATGCCAGATGATCTCGATGACGATGAAAGCTAGCGAAGCACGTACGTGTCGATCGGACGGTTAGTGTTCAATTAGGTGGGATGGGCTTGATGGAGAAGATGGGCACATGAAGAACACATCTACCTTTGAGAGAGAGAGCTATAGAGACACACACACACACACACAGAGAGAGAGAGAGAGAGAGAGAGAGAGAGAGAGAGAGAGAGAGAGAGAGAGAGAGAGAGAGAGAGAGAGAGATGGTAATGCACGTGCCCTGCCTCTCCATCTTGCACAGCCCACCTCTTAATGCCGAAGGGAACCAACGGACAGCTCTAGAAGTGGGGATGCTTAGCCTCCCTCCATTTATAACGGAGACATCCAATCTGCCCTTTACCTCCTGCTTTGATGGATACACAGTCATAAAAGGGTGGCTTCGAAGGACACCAACCAGCTAGCCTATAGAAATGGTAGGGCCCATCGCAGCAAGAATCACTTGGACCACCAACACAAATCCCCTCCACCTGCTGAGGTGTCAAGTACCGATAGGTCCGTAAACACCGTTTTTAGTAGGAAAATATTTTTCGACCGCGTACCGTACAATTGCCTGCATCGAAGGGTTGAGTGTGATTAACCAGTTAGACCCACCAACATACATAATGCCTACTTAGTAGAGCATGCTTGACTGGTCTAAACTTGCGGTATTTCAAATTCTTCTTTTTATTCAATAGTGGATGTGAATCTATCCATACTTGACACCTCAGCGATTCGAGCGATTGCTCCAGCCTCGATTGGAGAGAACGATTTTGTTCACTGTCATCGTGACAGGTGGTGAAGCTAGCATTTGTGGACCGCTGAGGTGCATATGATATGACACCATTGACGTATGAATGTCAGCAGTGATGTATGATATATACGTCACCGGTGATGTGCATCCAATGGTCTATGTACGTTGTGAGGTAATGCTTCACTGTCCCGTCAGAACAGTGAACGGAATCGTTCTCGGTTGGAGAAATTTTGTTCCACTTTGACAACTAAAGGAGAAGGATGACTTAGCTAGCTCTTTGGAGGGTTTTTTTCTTTCTAGAATTTCCTAGAATCATGAGGGAGGGATTTGGTCTTGACCAGTCGATTAAGTTTTAGAAAAAGAAGTTACAAGCATTGGTTAATAGGCATCATCATAATCAAAAGGAACCCCAGGGTTTCAAGGTTTTGAAGATCTTGACTTTTCCAAATGTTATATACTGTTGAGTACAAACTTTGTACCCTTCACCTCATTCAGCAACGAAAAACTGAGAGAATTAATGGTGTCGTTCTCCAATGTAAGTGTTATGGGGACGTCGATCAGGAATATCTTGACCTCAGAGGCGTACCTGATGTCCGACGGTCTAGATAAGTGCGATTCATCAATTGGGATTGGTGGATGCGATCCGGTGTACGGCTTGGATGTTCCTGATCGATGTTCCTACTCGTTATTAGAGTAGCATTTTTCATAATTCTGATGTGGTACTTAATCACATCGAATCTTTGTTGATGCCACCTAGGATGAATCTTGTGACAACACACGGATGGCGTGTGGCCCTTAAGATGTAGCATGTGACATGTCATCGATGGTTGGTTTGAATAAAGATAGCCACGTGACACCAAATCACAGCCGTCGATCTGATGCCTGGCGATGGGAGGGAGTGCCATTGAGTGGCCGGAGTCAGTGGGTGCATCGGACGGCTGTAAATCGGTGACACATCAGGATGTATCTACATCACGGATGTTGAGAGACCATAGGAAAGATGACAAGTGATGACAAGTGTCGAAGAAGGCGACGTGCTAGCTACCACGGCTGTGTTCTTGCATTGCATGGTTTGTTTAGATAAGGAATAGGCCCACACGCGGGCCTGAAACCACGTCCACACGCACAGGATGGCATTGAATTACTCCCGCCACACTCTGGACGTGGGTGCGATTTTTGCCACACCAATTTCGGATCGGTAAGTATGTTACTTACAACCACCATATTTATTAGGGCACATGTACAACTTTCTTCCCTAGCTACTTCAATAAACAACCATTTCATGTCTTGAAATGATATATACCCTTCTATTTAATGGCTTATAACCACAAATACACCCACCCACATCCACACACAAAGAAGGGAAGAAATATCTCGATTTAATTGATAGGTAGTATATTATGATCCGGAGTTTCCGTGAGACCTTTAGATGATGTCTTTGCATGATGTATCTTCTTGTTACACTGAGTCCCGAGCGATGAGTCGTACTCAGTTTTGATCGGCACGTATGCAGAAGAACAGTTGTGGCTTTCACCTATCTCTTCAACCTAATCGGTTATAATTATGGCCGGCTCAATACAAGTTGAGGCCTAAGGCTAAAACTCAAAATAAGACTATTCTTCAGCTACTTAAGCGGATTGGGGGCCTTTATTTTCTATGGGGCCTAAGGCCATATTTAAGTTGGTTAGGAACTTGAAGGCCTTCTTTTCATGTGGAAAATTAGGCGACTGCCTAAATAGCCTTACAGTTGGGCCGGCCTTGGTTATAATAACCTTAGAGGATTCACGCTTGTTATGAAAGGGATTTTTGCATATAGCCTCCCCCTGAAAACTAAGCTCATAGCACATATATTAACCCATGAAACTTTATATTTTTCAAGTCGTCTCCGAAAAACTATATTACTTGTGCAAATCAACCCCTTGTATTAACCGACGTCTATTTGGAAGGTTGTTACTTTTACACAACGGTTTTTACTGGGACGATTTCACCTTTAGTTTGGCCCTAATAATCACACAGAAAACCTAATTTAGGGCAAACGGAGAGAAGATGAGGTTGGGTTAATTAAATAAAATTAAGGGTAAAATGGTCATTTAATATTTTGGGTAAGAGATATACCAAGACTAAAGTGTATTCACTAATGGTGGGACCACAAATATATCTGAAATATCCCACCAATTAAATAGACCTAGTTAATCTGAGGGGTTGATTTGTACAAAAAATTAGTTTTTTGGATCGATATGTGAATATGAAGTTTTCAAAGGTTAATATACAATGAATGTAGTTTACAGGGATCTATATGCAAAAATCCCTTTATGAAAACAAAGTAAACTCAAGTTTGCAAAGAACATAAGCAAGTTAACCTTCATAGCTAGAGAGACACAAATGATCGTTTCGTACACTAATAGATCGATCGGATGGGAGACCAATACATGGGATGGACCGGATGGTTGTGATGGAGAGATGCCATGTTGATGAAGCAACATGAGCTCAATGTAGAACATTTTTATGACCGATCGATAGGGCTCTTGGCCCGGGGGTACGTACTTCCTCTCGATCTCCCATGTCCAAGAGGTTCTCTGTTCGACTCCTGGTATGGACACCGTGGAGCGAACTTTTTCTCAAGATCGTTCTGTTTTGTTTGCGCATGTGAATCCTGATCGTTGATGTCATTTTTCATGGGATTATAAAATTAATAAACAATAGTTGCTGCCTCTCCTGTTTCGATCTCCGAAAATCTTAGAGCCCTTGTTGTAATGCCCTGTCCTCTGACCGTTTCGCTGGTCTAGCAAAAAAGAAAAAAAAACGTTTTTATGTGTGTGACATTTGCTTATATGATCTTAATTTGTTGATTGCTCGGAACATTGGACCATCTAAATCATGTCATTGTCTCAGTAAATTATATGTTTGGCTGCGAATGATATATTCATAGGTTCCTTGCCGAGACAATGACATGATTTATAAAAGATGAGCAACTAATGCCCGAAAGTGATGCATTAGTTGGTCATCATTTACAACCTTGCATGGAAAACAATTGACCATGGAGACACCGGAAATGGATCGAATGCCTTAAAATAGTCACCCTAAACCACCCTATCACCGTGGTTCGAGGTCCACGTGCAAATGTCTGTCCCATCCCATTAGTGGAGGTGAAGGACAGGAGTTTGCGGGTGAATCCCGAACCATGGTGATAGTGTAGTTCGAAGCGACTATAGTAAGAGCTTTTTTAGAAATTGATGCATGGAAAAATTAGGTGAAGCTAAAACAAAAATATCATGATCATCCAAGTCATCTCCATCATGACAGGATCAACTATAGGAAAGCTTGACGATGATTTTTTGATGGATTTTGAACATGATGTCGACCCTCTAGGATTGTTGTTGTAACTCAACTATCAAGACAACTTGGCAAGAGAGGGGGATGATAAGAAACCTAAAAGATAAATCGGCCGGTAAATGACCTACATTGTTAGTTACCTTGCTTTGACAAAACAAGCTCATTCTTCTTTTATTTTTGTTAGAAAAGAAAAGAAAAGAAGGAGCTTGTTTGGTCGAAGCTCCTTCAAAACACTTTCGTTTATATATTTTTTATTTGTAAATAGAAATATTGCATGCTTTACAACATATTTCTCTTCTGTTCATAAATCTAATTATTAATTTTGTTATAAGTACAATAACATCGAATTTTTTGCAAACAATTAGAAGTTACTTTAAAGTGGTAATGTGCCTAAGGTCCCCAACAAGAGATCGATTTAGTGATAAGGACGGACAAACAGATGCTTTAGTGATCGATTCCTCCATTTGAAAAATGTTTGTTTTACCCCTACATGCAATTATAAAAGGAAACCCATGAAGAGTACAGTATTAATCAACGCTTGATTAGTTTTGTGGCAAATATCCAACCGCATACTCATAATTTTGTTGGTTCCAAGTTTGCCGGGGATCGTGGGGCGATCAACCTATCACCCCAATGCCAATCACAATTGTGCGGTGGAAGTTAGTCCTCTTGGCTCGTTGATCTTGCTACGTGTTCGATTAGATCTAGTTCTCTCTTTTATCCACCCAGAGCGAAGACCTTACTCTATGCTATGGCGCGTGCGCGCGCGAGAGAGAGAGAGAGAGAGAGAGAGAGAGAGAGAGAGAGAGAGCATAGTGTAGCTAGCTAGCTTGATCCAGAGAGAGAGAAAGAGAAAGAGAGACCATAGTGTAGCTAGCTAGCTTGATCCTCCACATGTCTCCCATTGTTTTCCATAACACATAGGGGAAAATGTTGGCAGCTAGCACCTCATCATGCTTGCTCAAGATTGTGATACTTAGACACATAGGGAAAAGGCTGTGGGCACCCACACATCATCACTAAAGCATGAGTCATCCATCATCCGGTGCCCCTAGTGAAAGGGATATTGCATTTCCGTGACATGCCCCATTACACCAAAAGGGGGTGGCCGTCCCCCGCTCGTACTCGCCCCCCTCTGCCGCCCCTCCTCACGCGTAATGATTGTCCCCCGCACCATCTCCACTCACCCTCACCCCTCCTCCTCCTCCCTTTGGAATCTTGTAGCGTTGAGGCCCCCCTTAACACCACTCTAGTAGCTCTTCAACTACTCGTATACTTCTCTCCACATTGAAACCCAATGTGGAGTCTCTCTAATGGTGTGATGACTTAGAGAGAATTAATTAATCTCCCCTAATCTATCTCTAATTATGAGGATCCCCATGTAATGATGAATTGACTCAACTTGTTAAAATGGGAGTCTACTCATGCCCAAGCAAAATGGCTCCTCTCTATCTATAACAAAGAGATCGAAAAAAAACAATGTAACATCCATCATTCCATGCTCCTTTCTCCCCCACTACACCTTCGACGGTTGGGGGCGTGGTGGATATATCAACAATTTCACCATGCATGCGATCGTTGATTAGTTTGGTCTGGCACATTTGGAAAGCTCAAAATAAGGCTATTTTTTATAATGTGGTGATGAGTCTATCACACAGGAGATGATAGAGCGTGAGCCTTCACCGGATGTTAGGTTGGCAATTGATTTCAAGTGGTACCAACCCAGCATTGATGGGTCGCTCGATTCGCTGTCAAGGGAGGCCAGGTGGAGATGGGTTTGTGATTTGCGACTGCCGAGGTCAGATTCTATGAGGGGAGGCCATCGCTCTATTGGGATCTTCTCCATTAATTGGACTGCGAACTTCGTGTTTTGTGCACTGGCTTAGTAGCAGTTTGACAACGATCGATGGTCCTTTCTCTTCTCTCTGGGTGGAAGGTGACTCCTTGGTGATGATTCGTAAGCTCCATGCGACGGGGACCAGCAACCCTTGCTTCAAGATTGTCGTTGGACGTTGACTCTCTTCCCGATGCACGGGGTGTCACGTATTTATCGTGAGGGAAATGCAGTGGGGGATTGGATTGCTGGTTGTGCTCGTCTTTGTATCGTGCTTGTTCCTTTGAGAAGGGGTTTCCTTCGGAATTTCGGGCATTTGACCACTATTGACATTGAGCTAGGTGAGCCTTTGTAGGCTAGCTGAATTGCAATCAATGTGGAAGTAGGAACAATTCGAACGACTTAAAATAGTCACTCCGAACCACGCGATCGCTATGGTTTTGGCGTCTGCTTGGCAACATCTGTCCCGTCCCATCCGGATCACTCGTTCATTATCATGCGATCCCTGGGGGTTCACCTGATGTTCGATAGATCCCTGTTCGGGAACCGTCAATAGTGGAACAAATGATAACGGTTGACGAGTGAGCCCCGAATCGCCGTGATAGCGTGGCGCGGGCAACTAGGTTAAGGGCATTAGAAACAATTACAAGATGATATGAAGCACTAAAGTAGATGGACGAAGTAGGTAATGTTCCTGGTTGTGGTGAGCTAGATGTGAGCAAATTGTATTAAAAGAAAGGAAAATTCTTTTATAGTTGTTTGTATTGAAGTCTCGGGTCTACTAGCCCAATAAAAAGATTGGAAAATTGTGTTAGGTCCTTCAAGTATATCTTATTTACCGATAAAGATGGACAAATAGATGTTTTAGCATTAGGTCCTTTTGTTTTAAGAAATATTTATTTTACCAATACATGCAGCTGTACCAAAAAAATCACATAAAAGAGCAACAATTCGATAAAAAAGAGTAACATTTTTTAGGTTAAATCTGACTTACCCCTAACCGTGCACCCCCCAAAATTATATGCTAATTAGTAAGTCAGCCCCATTTTAATCGTTATTAGAATTACCCCTCCCCCCCCCCCCCCCCGCAATTACTATACGAGAATTAGCCAAAATGAGGGGATATTCCTAAATATAATATAGTTATGGGGGTATAAGTCAAATTTTTAGTGGGGTCAAGTCTAATATCGATTTATAAGGGTTGACTTACTAATTAGGAGATAAGTTTGGGGGTGTAAGTGCAATTTATCCTTTTTTAAAAAAATCACATCTTACTATAGTAGCTAAAGTGATTTTACTGTAGTAGCTATAGTGATTTCACTGTAGCAGCTATAGTGATTTCACTGTAGCAAGTACAATGATTTCTGTAGCATCTATCTTGCTACAGTGATTTCATTGTAGTAATATTGCAAGAGTGATTTCACCGTAGCAAATAGTAACAATCTGCAAAATATTAAAGCAAAGAGTAACAATCTCCAGATTATTATTATTTGTAATAGCACTTTGAATTTTTTGTTACAGTGAAATCACTGTAGTAACGAGCAAAGATTGTTACTCTTTACTACAGTGAAAACATTGTTTCTAAATAATTAATTATTTTTTTTATCGAACTGTTACTCTTCTATGTGATTTTAGGATTAAAGATAGTTTTATCATTTGAAGGAAAAAATCAATAAGATTTACTGTAGAACACGTCATTTCAGGAGGGACCTGGTGTAAAACCGAAACATTGTCCATCCTTCACACTAAATATGAACAGTTTCAACCCCCGCAGGGGATAAGAGAGTTGGCAAAACAAGTGATGCTTAGGTGAGGAGATTGTGGGTTCAACTCCTCCCTCCCCTCGATTAACTCAGGAGTGAAGTGGGAATTATCGAGTGGGCCGGGTTTCACTACCGGAGGGATTAGTCCGAGTCCGATCTTCAAAAAAAAATAAAAAATAAAAAGCAAAGAACCTATCATTAAAGTCCCCATAAAGGTGCTGCATCCTCAGTCCCCACCATAAAAGACAAGAGAAAGAAAGAGAAGAGATGGTGCCAACAGCTCCACCCGACAGCAGCCCCATGTTTTGTGTGAACGAGCATTGGCATAGTGCTTCCTAGCTTTCAGGAGGAGCCCACCACGTGGCTTCGGTTGCACTGTTGCAGTCATGATGATATACTAATTGCATTGTGCGATCTTATTGGTGTGATCCACTGGTGCGACCCTGACGAGTAACATATGCACTGACGGAACTGCAACATATACAGTGAAGAACAACAATATATTGATTTCCGCTGCCTGCATCATTAGGTGTATTACATACACCGTCCAAGCCGTGCATCATAGCCAAACAAATTAAATCGGTGGCCCACAGTGCTCGGATCGTGCCAATGGGTCGCACCAATAGGATCGCACTAGAGGGGTACTATATATATATATATATATATATATATATATATATATATATATATATATATATATATATATATATATATATATATATATATATATATATATATATATATATATATATATATATATATATATATATATATATATATATATATATATATATATATATATATATATATATATATATATATATATATAGTAGTGATACATTGCGGTCGGTAACGTGCGGCCTTAACGTACGGCACCCCCTTCGGAGGTATTTTTGGAATTTTTTTTTTGAGGATTGATCACCTACCATTGGATTGGACACACAAAAAATTTCAACCCGATCCAAGACCTGTAGGCCGTCCAAATGTGTTGATCAAAATGGCAAAAAAAATGAACGACCGATAAAAGATCAACACATTTGGACGGCCTACAGGTCTTGGATTGGGCTGAAATTTTTTATGTGTCCAATCCAAGGGTGGGTGATCAATCCCCAAAAAAAAATTCCAAAAATACCCCCGAAGGGGGTGGCCGCACGTTAAGCCGCACGTTACCCGGCCGCAATGTATCACTATTATATATATATATAGGGGCATGCTATAATGCGGCATGCGGTACGTGCGGCACTACACTGCAGCCGTCTGATGCACGTGTTACGTGCATGCGATGCACGCAGCGGTGCATCAGACGGCTACTATGCGGTGCCGCACTTACCGCATGCCGCACATTATATCATGCCCCTATATATATATATATATATATATATATATATATATATATATATATATATATATATATATATATATATATATATATATATATATATATATATATATATATATATATATATATATATATATATATATATATAAAATTTTCATTAACCTCTCTGAGGTTTCATTTTATTGGTAGCAACCTCCCTGGACTAGATAAACAGCTATGAACTATGTCATCAAATATGCCTGAAAAAACCTATTTAACCCTTATTTGAAATTTCTTAAAAAGCATGAAAAAATCTTTAAAAACTATGTAAATCCTATGTGTAAAGTATTGTCTTGCTTTTCAATTTTATTTTTCTATTTTTTTTTAGATTTAATTTTTAATTTTTAGTAAGCTTAAAATAGGTATTTTTGGAAAAATTTGATAACATCGTCCATAACTGTTTGTCCAGGGGAGGTTCCTGCTAATAAAACAAAACCTTCGACGAGGTCAGTGCAATATTTCAAACCTCAAGGGGGGTCATTGCAATTACCCTATACCTCAGGGGAAGTCACTTCAATTTTTCTATATTGAGGGTGATCAATTAAGAAACCTCTTATATGTGAAATCTTTTGCAAAACCTATATACCTAAATATTTCAAAATTTGATAAGATTTGGTGGGTATGCTCACTATAGCAACTTGATAAATTATCTTCATAAAAATCAACAAAGTAATTCTAAAACCTCTAGGAGCATCAAATAGGTGAGCATGAGTTATAATAATTTTATCTTTTCCAATGAGTGATATATCTCTGACATAATAGAAATAAACCCTAACCCTAACATAAGATGAGCATCGGTTGTAACATGCATGACAAAATATCTAATCCAAGGAGTGAGATATCAGCCGTAGTCTCTTGGCATGTTCTTCCAGCAAGTCCACCACCACATCTATCCCCCCGTCCGGCCGCAGCGAGGGGAGGAATATCACCACACCATCCACAGGAATCCAAGTAGGCAAGAAAGCACAGAGATCTCCCCCACCGCCGAAATCGACCTCCTGAAATCGAAACCCTAGCCAGCTATCCACCTCCAGATTCAGCGACAGACCGTTCCCGATCTCATCATAAACCGGCACCAACTCCTTCTCCTCATGGACCTCCCCGAAATTCATAAACGATCGAAAATAGTCATCTCCGATCTTCACCACCACGTCATGAATTATCCTTGCAGCCCCAACTACACCACCATCAACAAGATCCTTCACCTTTGCCTTCGGGTACGCATTAAGCACCAAGTTGCGGAAGAACTCGCTGTCGATTGGCGGCCTTAGCCTTGGTCGCCCGTTGACAGTCACCCTAATCATCGTACACTCCCCGTCGTCGAGCCCTCGGGCCACCATTATCTTCCTCCAGAGGTGGCCCATCAAGGTCTCGAAGATGGTGCGCTTCTCCAGCATCCCGGCCTTCAGCTTCTCGGTTATGAACTCCGGTGAGTAGTGCAGCAGTGTGTTGGTTATCCTCTCCGGGTCAACGTAGTTAGGGTCTAGAGAGAAGTCGTCTTGATCGTAAGGCGGAACAGGGACAAATTCCCAGCCCCAGTGCTGGAACTCACATCTTGGGGGGCACCTGGGTTTGAGCCACAATCGATCATAGACTGGAAGAGGGTTGATTGGGACACCACGAACCGCCTTCCCCCATGCAACGAAGAAGGAGCTCATCGACTGACCGTCAGCCACCCGGTGGTAGACGGTGACCCCTACCACAAGCCCTCCATACTCGAAGCGGCTGAGCTGGACTTTGAGAAGGCGGGCGTTGGGGAGCCCCTTCCAAGGAGGGTTGAGCAGCTCCAAGTCCGACGATGGCATGAGCGGCAAGTGATTGGAGAGTTTGAATGCCACAGTGGCCTCCACCACCAGGGCGCCACTACCGGGGCCCCCTACTAGAAAGCACGGGAGGCGGGGGTGGGTTGTGGTGTTGCTGAGCTGGGCAGTGAGGGTGGGGAAGTAGAGGAGGGTCTTGGAGAGGCCGTCGATGAAGGCTGGGTTATCGGGGGTTGGCGGGGTGAAGGCCAAGAGGTAGGTGACGTGGATGCAGGAGGAAAAGCGATCGAAGACAGTGAGTGGGAGCTCGGTGGGTTCAGAGTCGCCGTGGGGGGCGATGGCGATGGAGCTCTGCACTTGGACCTCCATGGGTGTGCGTGTGCGTTGCAGTGAAAAGGGGAGTGGAGATGGATTTTCCTATATATAGAGATCAGACGGCTGAGAGGAGGAAGCCACGGCTTAACACGTAGGGTGATACGCTAGCGAAGGGGGGTGTGGTCAAAAGTCGCATCTGGTTCGGTTTGGCTCATCTGGGACTTTGCGAGCACACCTATTGACGAATGGTCTCTACATTTGGTGCAATAAAAGTCATAATATGTGGTTTCCCGCATAGGGAAGTCAATTGGATTCCCTATATGGGTTTCGAGTATCATCATGCCACATCTGACTCTTCTCTAATGGACCTTGAACTTGCAGGTGGTCCCCAGCAAACGGTTTTGGTCATTTGGCAGCCACTACCTACCAAATGATGGGGTCCTCAAGCTCAATTTTGATGATTCACTAGTAAGAAACTCGAGCAATGTCCAAATGGGTTTGATGCACGCCACTTGGTACAGACAACATCACAACCATCCAAAAAAATGTGTAATCTGGAGTGAATTTGATTCACTCGCTGGGGTGTGATTCACTTGTTAATGAGAGATATATAGTATTAATGATTTTTCTAATGACTATTAAATATCATTTAATGGGTATTTATCATCTTTATATTAGGGTTTCAATAGGATTTATGAGAGGGGGCAGTATTCACACATGAAACAAAAGTGATTCTGGCTATTTAAAAAATGTTCATATGTCACAACACAGGAGAGAGGGCTCCATTTGGCAGCCACTGCCCACCAGATGCTGGGGTCCTCAAGCTCAGTTTTGATGATTCACTAGTAAGAAACCCAAGCAATGTCCAAATGGACTTGATGCCTGCCACTTGGTACAGACAACATCACAGCCATAAAAAAAAAAGTGCAATTTGGAGTGAATCTGATTTACTCTCTGGGGTGTGATTCACTTGTTAATGAGAGAGATATATTATTAATGATTTTTCTAATGACTATTAAATACCATTTAATGGATATTTATCATCTTTATATTAGGGTTTCAGTAGGATTTATGAGAGGGGGCCGCATTCACACACAAATGAGAAATGAATCTGGCTATTTAAAAGAGATCCACATGTCACAACACGGGAGAGAGGGATCTATTTTAGTATTATACTAGTAAGAAACCCGAGCAATGCCTGAATGTGCTTGATCCATGCCATTTGGCAAAGACGACATCACAATGTTTGAAGTAGTGTGAAATCTGAAGTGAGTGTGATTCACTTGTTAGAGCGAGAGGGAGAGAGAGAGAGAGAGAGAGAGAGAGAGAGAGAGAGAGATTAACATCAAATGACCATTAAATGCCACTGAATGAAAATTTATCATCTTTATGATAGGCTTTTAAAAGAATTTAAAAGAGAGCCGTGTTTATACACAGAAGAAGAGTTCTAGCTCTTTAAAAGACGTCCACGTGTCACAACACGGGAGAGAGGCTTCCATTTTAGTATAGATACTAGTAAGAAACCCGGGCAATGCCCAGATGAGCTTGATGCACAACTATTTGGCAGAGATGACATCACAACTGTTCGAAGAAGCATGAAATCTAAAGTGAGTGTGATTCACTTGTGAGAGAGAGAGAGAGAGAAAGAGAGAGAGAGAGATAAACATCAAATGATAATTAAATGCCATTGAATGAGTGTTTTATTATCTTTATGGTAGGTTTTTAATAGGATTTAAAACTGAGCCGTGTTCACACATGAAAGAATGGTTCTTTAAAAGACGTCCATGTGTCACAACACAGAAGAGAGGCTTCCGTTTTAGTATATAGTATAGATATAGACTGGTAAAAAACCCGGGCAATGCCCGAATGTGCTTGATGCACGCCATTTGGCAAAGATGACATCGCAGTTGTTCGAAGAAGTATGAAATCTGAAGTGAGTACGTGTGATTCACTTGTGTGTATGTGTGTGTGTGTGTGTGTGTGTGTGTGTGAGAGAGAGAGAGAGAGAGAGAGAGAGAGAGATTAATATCAAATGACTATTAAATGTCATTGAATAAAAATTTATCATCTTTATGGTAGGTTTTTAAATGGATTCAAAAGAGAGCCGCGTTCACACACGGACGAAGAATTCTAACTCTTTAAAAGACATCCACATGTCACAACACGGGAAAGAGGCTTCATAGATATATGTAGATACTATTAGACTATTAGATTTATTTAGGATGCATTTATCATCAGCTAAATGGTGTAGTGGTAACTTTATAATAGGTTATCGTGCATTATTAATAAGGATAATCAGATGTAGGCCCACTGTAATAGTATTGGTTTACATTACGTCCACTAAATAATATCTGTTTACATGAAGTCCATGAAATCAGTTTAGATTAAAAGCTAATCATGTACACCTGATTATCCGCATAATAGGTACCCTTTCAATATTTTTTTAATTTAATTTTTAAAATATCAAAACTACCCATGAAATACTCTCACATTTAATAATTACTGGACTTACTATAGTGAAACTGTTGCTATATACAGTGATTTCACTAGAGCAGTGTTAGGATGGAATTGGAGGCACAGTGAAAGTTCGATCAGATCCCGGGGATCGAGTCGGTGTGCGATATGTTTAAAATTTTCATCCAAATATAATTTATACATGCAATAGGTGTAGTGAAATAGGAAAACAAACCCCTATAGTCTTCTACCGAATCTAACATAATAGTTATTATGCATGCAAGACTATAGATCTAGCATTTTAGATAGTTTATACCTCCGTGCGGGATTTAGCACCGTGATGTCAATCTTCAGATTTGATGAAGTCGGAAGTATCCACAAGCTTGAGCGATGGTTCTCCACAAGTTCACCTAATCTTGCAATCGAGCCAAACTCTAGCACTACAATCTATGAGTGGCTCAGAGTGCTAGCTGTGGTTGCAAAAATTATACTGGACCGGACCAGACCTGCATGGGCCCACGCAACGGTCAAAGTAGGCAAGCCCAGGTTTAGGATCAGCGCCACCTCAGCATCGCCACACTGCCATATTGAGCATGAGCCTCAGCTATAAAAGGACCCTTATGGCTTACATAAAAGGGGTTGGTGATTCTATCAAAGGAGGAGAGGATTCCAGAGCTAGAGCCAGAGAGCTCACTTCTCCCCTTCTTGTTCTCTTCTAGTTGCTCCGTGCAACCCCACTGTACGAAGCTTCTCTTGGCATGTCAAGAGAAAGTTCATCCCTCATTTACTCAAATTATAGTGAAGATCAAGTGACACCTCTCGTCCGGTGACATAGATCATAAGACCAACCTTCGACAACAACTCCACGTGTCATCTCTCTCTCTCTCTCTCTCTCTCTCTCTCTCTCTCTTGAGTCTCCAATCTCCTAAACTAGCAAATCATCCATATTCAATCAAGAATTGTGGGGCGATGTCACTGATCAAGACAGCACAGAAATTTTCCCTACACTGGCCCTATCCTATTCTAGATCTCACAAACCTCAAGAGAAGTAGAAGAAAATTGAGTGAGAGAGAGAGAGTGTGAGAGACTTCTCTGTTTCTTAGAAAAAAACCCCGAGAGCCTTCTGCCAGAGAGAATGTGAGAACGGATGAGAGAGTGGATAGCTAGGCAGGCATATTCTTTGGGACCTAGATTATCTGAAAGGGGGATGCTTTTTTCCTTGGGAAAACCGTGGACTAAGCCTAGGGAACTGTCCCCCTTCTTAGTTTTGCCGATATCTCTCCTTTACTAATCGATATTTCTTTCTATTATCTCCTTATAACCACTAAGATTCTGTGACAACCAAGATCCAATAGCAAATAACCAAGAGCCAAGACTCCTGAGGCTGGAATGCCAAAATGGATGAGGTGAAGTGAGGTGAGGTGTACAAGGCTATGAGTTAGCCCCACATCGCTTGGAGAGAAGGAGATCATGAGCTACTTATATAATTTTCCCTCCCAAACATAGAAGACACGTTTTAAAGCCGTGCGCCGCTATAGATTTCATAAGAATTCCATAGTTAAGCGTGCTCGGACGTGAGCAGTACTAGAATGGGTGACCTTCCTAGAAAGTTCTCGTGTGGGCATGGGCAAAGTGGATAATATTTTGTGTGTTTGGGGCGGATGTTACAAAATGGTATCAGACCTGGTTCTCCTCGAGATGGGGGGGTCTAACCCTACACATGGACGTGTAGCCCTAAGAGGGGTGGATTGTGACGACCAAGATCCAATAGCCAATAGCCAAGAGCGGATTTTGTAAGAACTCCATAGTTAAGCGTGCTCGGGCAGTAGTACTAGGATGGGTGACCTCCCTAGGAAGTTCTCGTGCGGGCACGGGCAAAGCGAAAAATATCTTGTGTGTTTGGGGTGGATGTTACAAAATGGTATCAGAGCCGGTTCTTCTCGAGATAGGAGGGTCTAACCCTACACGTGGACGTGTAGCCATAAGGGGGGTGAATTGTGATGACCAAGATCCAATAGCCAAGAGCCAAGACTCCTGAGGCTGGAATGCCAAAATGGATGAGGTGAGGTGAGGTGTACAAGGCTATGAGTTAGCCCCACATCGCCTGGAGAGAAGGAGATCATGAGCTACTTATATAATTTCTCCTTCCAAATATAGAAGACGTGTTTTAAAATCGTGCGCCGCTATGAATTCAGTAGGAACTCCGTAGTTAAGCGTGCTCAGGCGAGAGCAATACTAGGATGGGTGACCTCCCTGGGAAGTTTTCGTGCGAGCACGGGCAAAATGGACAATATCTTGTATGTTTGGGGCGGATGTTACAGTATTCAAATATTCCTCATCCCTTGATTAAAGGGATGATGGCACCATGCACAAACTTTAATAGGGTAGCCGACCTATTAGGGCATGCGGGGTATTTTGATATGACCAAAATGCCTCCCATGCACCTAATAGCCGATCACCTAATTAGTTAGCATCCATGGTCTATTTTTCGTGTGCAATTATGCACCATAATAATTAGGTCATTAATCCATACTTAGTCATCGCACTGTGGGTCGATGAATAGTAATTTTACTATTTACTAGGGTGCTCTTAGTAAAAATGGGGGTGCCCCTAAGTAAAAGTCACTAAATGATCATGCGTTCTAGTGCGATGCGCACACACAGAATCGACACTATGCGATGTAAAGGCAAGGTCGTGCGTCTCTACACCACTCTGGGATTACCCCCTTGTAAACGCACTCAGCCCTGCGCATCTTCCATGCTCTAATGTGATGCACTCACAAAATGCAGGGTGGTTAGGGCATCGTTTCTTCAACTCTACTTATATAGTGAGACTAGGAGAAAGTAAAAGTCTGACATGATTGTGGATAGGTTGGAACCTTTAGAGACTAGGGTTCATAGCTTCTAACCGGGCTCGATCGACACACTACGCAAGTGTCTCCGTCAATCCTCTGGGTCCCGGTTAACCTGCATAGCCACCCAGAGTGCGACGCATGATGCACTCCAATCCTCCTAGACTTATTACGCTCTCTCGCATACCCCTGCTCTCCGCTTAGTATTGGTAATGCGATGTCCCTCCACTCGGTGCCATGTGTCAACTCGAGCGGTGGAGAGCACTGTCAGACTCGAGTGGCCATCTGACTAGGTTCCTTCTAGGTTGATCATCACAACGCACCTCCGGTCGCTTTGGCCAAGCAACTGGATCCGGTTAACAGTTCAATTACTAACCACCAGGCCTGGGTTTAGTGCGGTGTATATCAAACCAAGGAACGCATCTCCCGATAGGGATGTGGATGACCTACAGGAGTGACGTACTGATGCAACGCTAGCCAGGTAACCTAGCACACCATGGTATTGGATCGTGGTTAGATCCCTTACCTGTTGGTAAACCAAAGTTACTCGCAACTGGTTAGTCCACCGGTCACGGTTCCTCAGGGTTTAGGACTGATTACCCTAAGCAGAAACACGACTATGTGCACTAGTGTCTACTTACCGATTTGTGCACCGTGTTGGTTTCGTTCGGCCACAGACACTGTGCCTAGCAATGATCATGGTGGAAAAACTCATGTTTTGTCATTCCAACAGCTTAACCTGATAGGGTGACCAATCCTAATCAGAGCTGCGAACTATTTAGGCTTATAAGACCAATCCACTGAGTCTCCCACTCAGATAGACTACTATGTAGCCATGGCTTCTTTAAGTCCTGTACACAGAACACGTAAAAAGATACACACCATTAAACAAAATATCAACCAATTTATTAATCAACCAAGTTTTTACAAGCCCTAGGCCACATCTCATACAACAAGCAGATGCAGTGAAATAATTGTAGCAGCTGCAGTGATTTAGGTTAGGTTAGGTTTAGGTTTAGGGTTCACTGTTAGGGGTTAGAATTAGGGTTAGGGTTCACTATTTAGGGTATAAAAATAGGGTTAGTGCTAGGTTTAGATTTAGGATTCACTGTTAAGGGTACAGAATGATGATTAGGGTTCACTATTTAGGGTATTAAAATGGGGTTAGGGTTAAATTTAGGGTTAGGGTTCACTATTAGGGGTATAGAAGTAGGTTTAGGATTTACTATTTAGGGTATACAATTAGGATTAGGGTTCACTATTTAGGTATAGAAGTTGGGTTAGCGTTAGAGTTTCACAACATGACAAAAATATTTCAAAATTCCAAAGTTTTTATGTCATGTTGTGAAACCGGTTTAACTAGATGGTTATTAAAAGGGTATATGACTAATTTTACCAGCTACAGGAAATTTTACAATTATTCTTTGAACCGTGAACCACTCTTAATAGGAAAGTTTTTGATGTTCTTAATGTAAATGGAAGTTCATTAAAAGGATGGATCACAAAGTCTCCCTTATTAATATTAGTTCTAATCCTGATACAAATTGAGCATTTTTTTTTTGTGTTGGACCGGCTAGAGGTTGAGAGGACAAGGCACTAGAGCAAGGGCTAAATGAGGTCCGGAGGTCAAAACTAGGGGAGGCAAACAATGACCGCAATTTATTATTTCCATAATCTCATGAACATGACATTAACGGCCTGAATTCACACATGCAAACAAGGCACAACCACCTTGAGGGAAAGTTCGCTCCATGGTGTATCATTAGGCCAAGAGTCCGTTGGTAAATACAAACAGAGTTGTACTCATATATGTAGGTTTGTAAATGGGCCGGTTCGGGTTGAGCTACCTGACGCCCGGGCACGGCCCGAACTTGTGAGTGTGCCCGACTTGATCCGGGCCCAAATTAAATTTGTTGGACTTGGCCCAAACCTGGCCCAAATTCTTTTTCGGAAGCCCTAGTCCAAAACCCGACCCAAATTAAGCCTGAACTTCTAACACGGCAATGCTTTGCATGAAGGGCGAAAACAACATTGATTGCGATAAGGTTATGAGGGATATATGTAAAGTAATGCTTCTAAGTACAAGGCAAAAAATATTTATAGAATAGATATATGCTAAATTCTATATTTATTGCACATAGAAAGTAAAAATAAAAATCTGGGCTCAGGTTTGGGCTTTGGGTTGGGTTCATTGTTGCCCATATCGGCACACAATATGGTCGTGCTTGAATGTTCGAGCCCAGCCAATACCAAAGCCCAATCTAACTCTGCCCAAACCGAATCCAAATAAGGTCCAGTCCAATTAGCCTCGGGCTAGCTCGAGCCCATTAGTTTACAACCTATCTATAGGCTTGTTTCCTATTTAAAGGATCCTAATCTTGGGAATGAATTGGTCAAATTATGGTCAATGATGAATAAAAACTACAAAATTTTCAGTTCTATTTTCTTGATGGGTCGAAGAGGCAAAATTGGATGTATGCTTTGTATCTCCTTAGTGGATTTCAAGAAATACTTTGTGGATAAAAACATGCACCTATCCAAGTCAGACACATGGACAAATGATACATTGACGCTGGGACCAACAAATTTTAGAAGGAGTTCCAGGTTGGGCGACACCTAGTCTGGATCAACCTAGTCGAAACCAAAGACCGACTTACTAGACCGCCAACTTTTAAAGGGGAGTTTGGGTTGTGTCCTCTTACGTCGGTGCCACTTCACCGACTTAAGTATAAACAAGCAGAAGAGGAATTTCTCAAAAAAAAAAAAAAAAGTGAGGCAAGATGTACAATCAACATCAATTACCCCCTTCAATCCGATATGGAAATCAGTGTAGGTCTTTTTTTTTTTTTTTGACATCGACGGGTGTCCCGAAATCTTTCGGGCAATGGCCCACTTCAGGCTCGGACTAATCCCTCCAGAAGTGAAGCCCGACCCACTCGGCAATTCCCACTTCACTCCTGGGTAAATCGAGGGGAGGAAGAGTTGAACCCACAACCTCATCACCAAAGCATCAGTTGCTTTGCCAACTCTCCAATCCCCTGGTAGGTCTACATATCGAATTGAATTTCGCTTGGCACAACTGTTTCTCGCAGATGACAATATGCACTTAAATGCATTAAAAAAAAATGACAATATACACTAATGTTTGTTAGGAAAGAATTTATTGAATTTTTTAATTAAAATAATGCATTTTCAAAATACGGGTTTTGCTATTAGGAAATCATTATCTATTCCAATATATTTTTAATTTTTATTTCTTGAATTTTTTTTTTTTTTTTGCTTGACCGGCCAGGCAATCAGAGGACATGGCGCTAGAGAAAGGGCTCTAGGGCTGGGGCTCAAGGAGGTCCGAAGATTGAAACGGGGGAAGGCAACAGTAGTTATTTAGTAATTCCATAATCATGTGAATATGACATCAACAGCCAGGATTCACTCGCGCAAACAAGGCACAATGGCCTTGAGGGAAAGTTCGCTCCACGGTGTCCATGCCGGGAGTGGAACAGAAAACCTCTCCAGCATAGGAGAGAGGAAATACCACAGGGCCAAGAGCCGGTAGGTATTTTTATTTCTTGGAATGGTTTTAGCTTTATGGGTGGAGGAAGGGATCTTTGGTCCATGGGCCAAAAAGGCTTGATGGATGGTATGATGTATAGTACCCACACAAGTGCTTAGTATCTTTTTCTTCGATTGATGGAAGATCATTGTTTAGGTTCCAGCCTTCGACACTTGTTCTTACCCGTTTGATCACCTGCCCCTTATGATGAAAGCTCCAGGGGGTTCTCCTAATGGCTTGTAGATCTCAACCATCGGAAACCATCCAAACGGACGGACATAACAGGTGTTGATGGTCGGACCTCGAACTATGGCGATATCGTGGCTCGGGACGACTAACTTAAGGGCTTTATAATAAATTGGATTACACTAGGTACTCCAAGGAGACCTTTAATATTACTCATGTCACAGCGATGATGTGTGCTAGTCGGGCCATAATTGTCGTGTTGAGACACTGGTACAAGCGAAAACGCACAAGTCGAACCCGACCCGTTAATAAACGGGTCAAGGTCTTAAAACCGAAATCTGAACCTCCTAATAAACATGTAACCCGACCGTTAAACTAGTTTAACAAACAGGTTGGGTTGAGACTACAACAGAATCCATATATCTTGTCAAGTGGAAGATGCATTCTTTATCAAAAAAAAAAAATGACAAAGAGGCTACTCACAGTCTCTGAGCGACTTCACCTCTTTCCCCTTCACAATCCTAGGGTTAGGGTTTTCGGTGCGGTCTCTCCTGGCCTCCTTGGACGTCGCCATCGACGACTCCGGGGAAGCCAGATGTTGAATTCGGTCAGCCTTCGGGGTGGGATCAAGCCCCCTTCCTCCTTTTTGTAGATAGGGCATCTGTAGCTCGCCGGATTTTGTTCTCGTAGTTTTGGAGTCAGGCGGCGTTGGCTACACGGCTCGATTGACAATCTCCGATCAGTGTCGGAGCCGGTTCTACTACCGGATGCAGTTAGGAGGTCGGTTTTGACCCCGACGTCGAAGTTTCTCAGCTTGTGGGTTTCCAGACCAACTCCTCTGGGAGGTGGCGGTGCGGCGGAGGCGGCTGTTCAACGGTGGTGCAGCAACCTCATCCTCAACTCCTATTAGTTAGATCGGCAGTTGGATCTAGCAGTTTGTGTGTAGTTTTTTTTCGGTTTTTTGTGGATGATTTACTTGTTTTGTTTCCCTCTTAAGTTGCTTGGGTCTGGTTGTATCTCTCACCAGTGTGAGAGGTCTGCCTTCGCCGGTATCTTTTTAGGGTTTGTTGAGTGCGCCGGAGGTGGCACTTTTCCCCTCCTGTGTGGCGTTCTTGGTTCCGCCTGGATGACGACCTTCTATGTTTTGCGCCAGCATATGGTGCCTCTTGAGGATCCTGTTGTGATCCTCCTTGATGATGAATATAAAAATAAATAAATAAATAAAATTAAATGAAAAGGCGCATATCTCTAACTTAAGGACCATGAGAAAAAATATCACATAACATGAAGGATTCATCGTCAAAATACATCCACAATCAAAATAATGCATTGAAAGTCATAATCGTGTTTCTCCAATCTGGAAACCGACAGTCATAGGCATCCGATTAGAGGCACATACAAGCCTCGGTTTAAACGGGTTGGGTTGTTAGCGGGTTGACACTATTGGCCCATTAAATAAACAGGTCAGTCGAGTCAACCGGGTTACTGATATAAACTCGAACTCAACCGTTTAATAATCGTGTCTGTTGGATCAACCAGTTTATGACCCAAACCCATTTAAATCCAAATCCAATCCCACTAACTTCGGATCGGGTTAGCGGGTCGTGTCAAGGATTGCCAACCCCTGCGTGGTATTCTAAGGTGTAGTTTGGTATTACCTATGTGTAATTCAAGTTCTACATGTTTAATCATAATCGTCAGATGGAGAGGAGATCAAGTTGATATCGAGTTGCTTGGGAAAGGAAAGAAAGAAAGAAAAAAAAAATTCACTTAACATCTATTCGCTCGGTTGCAACATCTTACCACCATCCAGCGGAAAAGACCGCCACCCCATGGAATACGTACACCACCATGCCATCATGGCGACAAGAGGGGCACAAGCACCTGTTGTAGCTCGTGTGTCCTTAACGTGGAATTTCTGTATTAACATTAATAAAGATGACTTTGGTTATTGCTTTAATTAGAATACTACTCTGATATATGATAATACTCATATAATAAAAGGATCATAGGGAACACAGTAGGCCACTGAGGCGCATGGAGGATCCATGCTTGGGAGACCCAGTGGACCAGTTCTGTGTAGACCTAGAACTAGTTCACAGCTTAGGTGATGCCGGTCGCTTCACCGAGAACAAGCTGTTGGCAGGTAGAGGATGTGGTGAAGTCTCCACCACGGGAACGTGGAATTCCCATTCACCTGACCAAGCACGATGATCGTGTTGAATAGGAGCCAAGATGGTGCATAGTTCAGTGATTTAGACGCTGGTGCAGAAACCGTCTTACTACTATAGATAATCCGTCCTTAACCCTGAGGGACCATGTTCACTGGCCAACCAGTTGTATGGTGCTTTGATGTGCCAATGTGTGCGGACCTTCCATAGTCCAATACCACGGTACGTTGGGTTACCCGGCTGGCGCTTGAGTGATATGTAATCCCTACAGGTTATCCGACGTCCAGTGTTGGATGGGTGCGTTTAGATGAGTCAATCTGTCCACACAGTTAACCCAGGCCTGGTGGTTGTCAGTATGACTAACGATGTTCCGGATGCTAGGCATAGCACCGGAAGGTGTGTGGTGTTATAGATGACAAGTCATCAAACCCTAGTTAGATGATCGATCGGGATCTGACGGTGCTCCCCACCGCCCGAGTCGTATCATGGCACCAGTAATAGGAGGGACTAAGGATTATCGGAGTATAGTAGAGAACAGGGTTACGAGGGAGTAACATAAGTTTAGGATCACTAGAGTTCAACTCGTGTCGCACTCTGGGTGGCTACGCGGGTTAATCGGATTAGGGCTGATTAACGGAACTTTCGGTATGTCACCGGAACAATTAATCAGGGTCCGGTTGGAGCTAGAGATCCCGAACCCTGAAGGTTCTACCCTGTCGTTGCGTATAGAAATTGTTCCCCGACCTAGTTGGATACGTTGGATGCGAAGTAGCGCGATGGAGCGCAAGCCCGGAGCCAAAGAACCTAATTCACATGTGTTACAGGTCGTAGGGGTATTTTGGTAAATACTAAAATATGGCTCAGAACACATTGAATATGGATCTTAGAATGAGCAAAATAATTCCAAGAGCTCATAGGCGCTGACGGAACTCGATTCCGAGTAGCGCACCTCACTCAGTCTCTCTTTCAGTTTTTCGCTTTTCGTGAAGGACGTTTTCGTCTAGGCTTCACGATAGACACCCAGAATCCCTAAAAACCGCCCCCCCTTATCCCTATCCACCTACGGGCCGGCCCAAGCCTCCTTGGAGCCATGGGAAACCGACCCTATAAAGGAATAGGGAGAGGGAGGGGCCGGCCTAATGGTCCCCTCTCCTCCAGAAAATCCGACCCCCCTAGTCCTCCTCCTTTGTGGTTTCAGCTAAGGAAAAGAGAGGAAGAAGAAGGGAGAAGAAAGAGGAAGGAATGAGAAGGAAGAAAGGAAAAAGAGGAGGAGAAAATCTCGCAGCTCGCTATCGTCTTCGCAACGGATTCCTACGTCGGCTCGTAATCCCTGCACTCAGAGACGGGATTTCGAGGATTCTTTAATTCGCAAAGGACAAGGTGCTATCCGACAATTTCCCTTGCGATTCCAGTGCGGTTCTTCATCGTTCCGTCGTCTCCGGATCATAGATCCAAAAAGGTATGATGATTCTAAACACCTAACTAGATGCATGCATGTCTTCCGTAGATCGTAGTATGCCTCTAAGGTGTCCGCATATATGCTAAGATCATAGATTTGTATGTAGATTGTTTTGTAGAATTAATTGTAATGAAACATACACCGTATGATCTTCGGATTTTTCTTTTGCTTCCGCTGCGACTCTGATTAGCGGATCCAATTCTAACAATTGGTATGAGAGCACGCTTTGGTGCAGGTTTCATACATGAATTCGTGAAAACATCATGTGAATATATGATGGCATATGTTTTCGTCGGGGTTCGACGTAGATCATGCATATGGATTGTGCTATGTATCGTCTTTTTTCAGGTGCCGCGCTGAATAGTAATATGTGATTGCATGCATCCGGGGGTCGGACCCCAGATTTAATTTTTGTATTGATTATTATTGTGCTTGTGGTTTTTGAGGCTCTAGATGGGCGAGGGTGGGAGTTGACCATCCTCGGTTCCCTGGCCAGTTTTCTAGGATTGTTTCCTTTTTCTTTCTAGCGAAATTGTACACGAACGAGCACTTGCTCAGAGCGTGTTAGTTTTTCGGTCACAGGAAGGAGATAATGCTTCATCCACGGTTCGGGCAAGCGGTACCATAGTGTGCAAAGATCCGGCGAAAGCGTGCACGTTGGTGATGATGGGGATCGTCATCAGAGATCGTGCAGAACGAAAGATCAGGATATCTTGGCTGTGCAATTCAGGTTCAGGGGTCGGACCCTGGACTTGATTCAGTTTGGATGTATTTTTCTGTTGATTCTCTTTACTTTTTATTTAGAGAACCCCGATGATAATTTTATTATCTTGCTTGTGAGTTTGTCTCTAGATCAGGCTTAGGGTTAGTACTAAGCTTATGGATTCATCGGTGTCTCTAGATATTTCTAACACGTGCGAATCCGGTGACTACCTAAAATAAAAGGCGGTAATCGCCCTCATGGTAGTTCAGGTAGCCAAGTACTGTGCACCGAGATAGACGCAGTGTTAGATTTGTTTAGAGATAATTAACTAATGTCTCCATAAGAAGTATGATAACCCTAGTGGGATGCCCTTTCCCCACGTGGTCCTAGCAACCAAGTTAGGTTAGGATTTCACTGTGTGATACCCGTTTCTAGATAACGTTTGATGGTAGTATGAACTCATCACGATTTAGTTATGCCGCCATTAGGTTGAGGTCCGACGGAGGTTGTCGGATGTCCCTATTTGGCCAGCATCGAAACCTGTAATGAGATGAGGTCTACTATGACATCAGGGATCAAATTGTGAACGAGGCGTCATCGTAGTGGGAGTCCTTTCCACGTTGACCTTAGGCTAGGCTCCAGATCTTAGGATTATGGGCAAACTAGTGAAGTATCGGGATCCTTGGAATCTATGTAATGTGATCATTGCAAGAAAGGCGAAAGCTGAGTATTCAAGGTAGGGACTATGATATTTTCCGAGGATACTAATGCTTTGCGGGAGGGTTTGTAATCCTAGTGGGAGCACGGTAGACCAGGGTCTAAGTCTAGGAGGTCGTGACCTTTCTAGATATGCATAAAACCTCATAAAGAAGGGATGTGTAAGAGGTTCCCTCCAAAGGAGAGCCCCTGGCCTCCACAATCAACCGGCTAAGGGTCTGGGTGGGAGGTACGCAGTTCGATATTCCCACCGGGTGAGAGCTGTGTTTCCTTCCATGCTGGTTCGCCTAGTGGTTTTCTTCGGGACATGGAGGATGCCGGTGGTAGTAGGTTTTTTTTCTGCACTGCGGGAGCCTATGAACCCCCCTGCCGACACCATCTAGATTTATGGGAAGCATCTGAAACCTTGTGTGAAGCCGCTGTTGCTGCGCACACGGGTCACATAAAGCTGGCCAAAAGGAGACTGGGAGGTCTTTCAGTTTACCATGGGTAATTTTGATGAAGACTGGGCCGTAAAAGCCCCGTTGGCAGAAGCGGTTGCATGCTCTCACCGAGATGCTGTCTCCAATTCAAGGCCGATAGTCTCAGTGCTCGAGCTCAGGGAATTTAGATTCCTGGATGTCTCCACTTGAGGTAGTGAAGACATAGCGGCTGGAGTAAACATTATCTATTTCTAAATTCCATGAAATAGATTGTAGTAAACCCTAATTTTGCTTGGAACCATTATTTACAGAAATCATGACCAAGCTCGACCCCCTTGCCTCCATACTTAATGATAACAAACTTACGGGACCAAACTACAAGGACTGGAAGCGTAACTTAATGCTCGTCTTAAGGGTTGGCAAACACACAATTGCCCTAAGTACCCCTCAACCGGCCATACCGAGACCAAGTGCAACTGAGGCCCAGTTAAAAGAATGGATAGACTGGCTAGATGCTGATGAGATATGCAAGTGCTACATAGTGGCATCCTTGCAGACCGTCCTTCAGAAGCAAGTCGAAGACATGGCCTTTGCTTCAGACATGATGCTCTACCTAAAGGAAATATTTGAGGGTCGTAGTCGGGTAACTCGTTACCTGACCATCAAGAAATTGGTGTCCACAAAGATGGCAGAGGGGACTTTAGTTCGGGATCATATGCTGAAATTATTTGGCTATATGAACGAGCTTGGTTCCTTCGATGTCATCTTGGATGCAGAGATCCAGACCGATATTTTCCTCGTGTCTCTGTCAGGAGCGTTTGAGGGCTTCGTTACCAACTTTAATCTTAACCGGTTGGAGATGTCTAACGCAGAGCTCCTAGCGACGCTCCAGGTGACAGAGGACGGGATGAAGGCAGGAGCCCAATCCCTGAACGTAGAGCGGAATTCTTCTCTGAAAGCCAAGGGTAAGTTTCAGAAAAGAAAGTCTAAGAAGCCCGTGAAGATGGGTCAGGTGCAGTTGCAGGTTCCTAAACAGAATGGTCCGGCGAAGCCCAAAGAAAAATATTTTCGATACGGCAAGAAGGGGCACTGGAAGGGCGACTGCCGCGCGGCTCCCAAGAAGACTGAGACATGTATATCTCAAATCCACATAGTGGAATCCCTTGTAGCATCCAGTTGTTCTCCAGTTTCATGGATTGTGGATTCTGGTTCCACTAACCATGCTTGCAATAATTTGCAGGGATTCAAGGAGACAAGAAAACTAGGTGATGGGGAGATAATCCTAAGCATGGGAACTGAGGCCGTGGCAGAGGCTGAAGCAGTTGGAGATGTCATCTTGCAGTTCCTTGATGGAAGAAGTTTATTACTTAGAGACATACTTTATATACCATCATTGAGACGAAATTTAATTTCTGTTTCCTTATTGAATAATGAAGGTTTTTCAGTTTTATTTGATGCTTCTGGTGTGTCAATTAAATTGAATGGTTCCTTTCTTTATAAGGGAAAGATACAGAATGGTCTCTATGTAATTAACTCCAATCATAAGCAGGATAACATAATTGAAGCTTGTGTGATTAATTCATCTAAAAGGAAAAATCCATCAGATAATCCAACACTCCTTTGGCATCTAAGGCTTGGACACATAGCCTCAGACAGGATTCACAGGTTGGTTAAGGTAGGACTTTTAAGTCCAGATGTTTCAGAAAGCCTACCGACGTGTGAGTCTTGCCTGGAAGGCAAGATGACTAAAAGATCTTTCCGAGCCAAAGGTAGCAGATCTAAGGAGGTATTAGAGTTGGTACACACTGATGTATGTGGGCCCATAAGTGTCCATGCTATAGGAGGCTTCGAGTATTTCATCACCTTCACGGATGATCACTCGAGGTTTGGATACATATACCTAATGCGGCGGAAGTCTGAATCCTTTGATAAGTTCAAGGAGTTCAGAGCTGAAGCAGAAAAGCAGACGGGTAAAAGCATCAAGTCTCTACGATCGGATCGATGAGGCGAATACCTATCGGATGAATTTATTGGGTACCTGCGTGAGCAAGGGATCGTATCCCAGTTGACTGCACCAGGGACACTACAACAAAACGGTGTATCTGAGAGGAGAAACCGAACTTTGTTAGACATGGTTCGGACTATGATGAGTTATGCCACTTTGCCACCTAGTTTTTGGATATATGCCCTAGAGACGGCAGCATACACTTTGAACTTTGTTCCATCAAAGTCAGTACCCCTAACTCCTTGGGAGCTGTGGTTGAAGCGAAAGCCAAGCCTACACCACTTTAGGATTTGGGATTGTCCAGCACATGTGCGGAAGGACAAGCGAGATAAGATGGAGTTAAAAACTAAGGTATGTCTGTTCGTTGGGTATCCAAAAGGAACAAAGGGTGGTTTATTTTATGATCTTGAGGATAGAAAGGTTGTCGTCTCGATGAGCGCCGTATTCCTGGAGCAGGATTATATAATAGACCATAAGCCCACCAGTAAAGTCGTTCTTGAAGAATTGCTTGGTACTGATGGGAGTACGCAGACAGAAAACGTAGTGGGAGCCGATACCACTAAGATTAACGATACTGTAGAATCGACTCCTAGGGAACCACCGCAGGCTCGTCGCAGTGGGAGGACCACAAGTGCTCCTGATAGATACATTGGAGAAGCCTTTATGGTAGATCCAGAGTTTCAGGATGATGATCCTCTAAACTATGACGAAGCGATAGTATCCTCTGACCATGCAAAATGGCAGGAAGCCATGGAGGCAGAACTGACATCGATGTCCCAAAACTCGGTCTGGGCACTTGTAACACCACCTCACAACATTAAACCTGTTGGGTGTAAGTGGGTATACAAAAGAAAAAGAGGTCCGGATGGTACCGTTGAGACTTACAAAGCTAGACTAGTCGCTAAGGGTTATACCCAGCGAGAAGGGATCGACTATGACGAAACCTTTTCGCCAGTGGCTATGCTTAAGTCTATCCGGATCCTCTTGTCCATTGCAGCCCATTATGATTGGGAGATCTAGCAAATGGACGTCAAGACCGCATTCCTCAACGGGGATTTGGAAGAAGACATCTACATGTCTCAGCCTCCAGGCTTTGTCGCAAAAGGTCTGGAAGGTCTGGTGTGCAAGTTGCAAAGGTCCATTTATGGACTGAAGCAAGCATCCAAAAGTTGGAACATGCGTTTTGATCAGGCTATCCAATCTTATGGATTTTAGCAGAACGTGGATGAACCATGTGTTTATAAAAGGAGCGATAAGACTGCAGTAGTTTTTCTAGTGCTTTACGTAGACGATATCCTGCTTATTGGAAACGATGTTGGAACGTTATCTACAGTGAAGGTGTGGTTATTCTCTCAATTTGACATGAAAGACCTGGGTGAAGCGAGTTATGTTCTTGGGATCAAGGTAACTCGAGATCGCCAGAACAAGACTCTCTCGCTGTCACAGTCAGCCTACATAGATACTATCTTGGTCAGATTCAGTATGCACAACTCCAAGAAGGGACTGGTTCCATTCAGACATGGAATGAAATTATCCAAGGATCAGGGTCCTAAGACTCCTGAGGAGAGGGCAGAGATACAGAAGATACCTTATGCTTCGGTTGTAGGGAGTCTGATGTATGCCATGCAGTGCACGAGACCAGATATATGCTATGCAGTTGGCATGATGGGCAAGTATCAGTCAAATCCGGGTCCAGGGCACTGGATTGCTGTGAAAAGTATACTCAAGTATCTCCGTAGGATGAGAGATTATGAGTTAGTTTACTCTTCACAGGAACTGAAGCCGATTGGATATACGGATTCTGACTTTGCATCAGATCCGGAATCCAGGAAATCGACATCAGGGTTTGTGTTTTTATTAGGAGGAGAAGCTGTCAGTTGGAGGAGCGTGAAGCAGGGATGGATCGCGAATTCGACGACAGAGGCTGAGTACGTTGCGGCGTGCGAAGCAGCTAAGGAGGCGGTGTGGCTCAAGAAGTTCCTCACAGACTTAGGATGCGTACCGGGAGCTCAAGATCCTATTGTCCTTTATTGTGACAATAGTAGAGCGGTAGCACAATCCAAGGAGCCAAGATATCACCAGAAGAGCAAGCATATCGAGCGGAAATACTACATTATCCGGGACTTGCAAAAGCGAGGGGAGGTTGCAGTGACTCAGGTGGCGTCTGCAGATAACATGGCGGACCCTTTCACAAAGGTATTACCGACCAAGGCTTTTGAGAAGCACGTGGATGCCATGGGAGTTAAGATTGTTGTTCCCCGCTAGGCCAAGTGGGAGATCATTGTAGCTCGTGTGTTCTTAGCGTGGAATTTCTGTATTAACATTAATAAAGATGACTTTGGTTATTGCTTTAATTAGAATACTACTCTGGTATATGATAATACTCATATAATAAAAGGACCCTAGGGAACACAGTAGGCCACTGAGGCGCATGGAGGATCCATGCTTGGGAGACCCAGTGGACCAGTTCTGTGTAGACCTAGAACTAGTTCACAGCTTAGGTGATGCCGGTCGCTTCACCGAGAACAAGCTGTTGGCAGGTAGAGGATATGGTGAAGTCTCCACCACGGGAACGTGGGATTCCCATTCACCTGACCAAGTACGATGATTGTGTTGAACAGGAGCCAAGATGGTGCACAGTTCAGTGATTCAGACACTGGTGCAGAAACCGTCTTACTACTATAGATAATCCATCCTTAACCCTGAGGGACCATGTTCATTGGGCCAACCAGTTGTGTGGTGCTTTGATGTGCCAACGTGTGTGGACCTTCCATAGTCTAATACCACGGAACGTTGGGTTACCCGGCTGGCGCTTGAGTGACATGTAATCCCTACAGCTTATCCGACGTCCAGTGTTGGATGGGTGCGTTTTGATGAGTCAATCTGTCCACACAGTTAACCCAGGCCTGATGGTTGTCAGTATGACTAACGATGTTCCGGATGCTAGGCATAGCATCGGAAGGTGTGTGGTGTTATAGATAACAAGTCATCAAACCCTAGTTAGATGATCGATCGGGATCTGACGGTGCTCCCCAGCACTCGAGTCGTATCATGGCACCAGTAATAGGAGGGACTAAGGATTATCGGAGTATAGTAGAGAACAGGGTTACGAGGGAGTAACATAAGTTTAGGATCACTAGAGTTCAACTCGCGTCGCACTTTGGGTGGCTACGCGGGTTAATCGGATTAGAGCTGATTAACGTAACTTTCGGTGTGTCACCGGAACAGTTAATCAGGGATCCGGTTGGAGCTAGAGATCCTGAACCCTAAAGGTTTCACCCTTTCGTTGCGTATAGGAATTGTTCCCCGACCTAGTTGGATACGTTGGATGCGAAGTAGCGCGATAGAGGGCAAGCCCGGAGCCAAAGAACCTAATTCACATATGTTACGGGTCGTAGGGGTATTTTGGTAAATACTGAAATATGGCTCAGAACACATTGTATATGGATCTTAGAATGAGCGGAATAATTCCAGGAGCTCATAGGCGCTGACGGAACTCGATTCCGAGTAGCGCACCTCACTCAGTCTCTTTTTCAGTTTTTCGCTTTTCGTGAAGGGCGTTTTCGTCCAGGCTTCACGATAGACACCCGGAATCCCTAAAAACCGCCCCCCCCTATCCCTATCCACCTAGGGGCCGGCCCAAGCCTCCTTGGAGCCATGGGAGACCGACCCTATAAAAGAATAGGGAGAGGGAGGGGCCGGCCTAATGGTTCCCTCTCCTCCAGAAAATCCGACCCCCCTTAGTCCTCCTCCTTTGTAGTTTCGACCAAGGAAAATAGAGGAAGAAGAAGGGAGAAGAAAGAGGAAGGAAGGAGAAGAAAGAAAGGAGAAAGAGGAGGAGAAAATCTCGCGGCTCGCCATCGTCTTCGCAACGGATTCCTCCGTCGGCTCGTAATTCCTGCACTCAGAGACGGGATTTCGAGGATTCTTCAATTCGCAAAGGACAATGTGCTATCCGACAGTTTCCCTTGCGATTCCAGTGCGGTTTTTCATCGTTCCGTCGTCTCCGGATCATAGATCCAAAAAGGTATGATGATTCTAAACACCTAACTAGATGCATGCATGTCTTCCGTAGATCGTAGTATGCCTCTAGGGTGTCCGCACATATGCTAAGATCATAAATTTGCATGTAGATTATTTTGTAGAATTAATTGTAATGAAATATACACCGTATGATCTTCGGATCTTTCTTTTGCTTCCGCTGCGACTCTGATTAGCGGATCCAATTCCAACAGCACCACCACCACAAACCCCCGCCAGCGGGAGGAAAAAACATAAACGTCAAACCCCGATGAAGAAAAAAAACTAAACAGATCTATAGATCTACAAAGAAAAAACCTAAAACGAAAACCCAAAAATATCAGTACCCTTTCAGCTTGATGGAGGGGATAAGCAGCACCACGAGCCCGTTGAACTAGCTGCCGCCGGGTACCCACGAGCCAACCGCCACCTCAAACTGCCAGGAACCCAAGAAGTCACCGAGCAAGGGGGGGTTGGAGAAACCCATGCTGAAATAGGCCACCGGGGTCCAAATCCACCACCCCGACTGAAAGCTGGCCAGGAAAACCACCCGAGTCGAGCGCGGAGGATGCCAATACGCATTAGAGGACGACTCACGCCGCCGAAGATGACGAAAACAGAAACTGAGTTGAAGGGGAAGCCCCTATCTATGGGGAAAGGGAAGAGGGGGTTGGATCAACCCTCCACATGCCTTCATCGCCGATCTTCGAAAAAAAAGTGAGAAAAACCCTAACCCTAGGCAAAGAAAGGGGATAGAGCCGCTTCAAGACGATACTACTACAAATCAACCGAAGGTAATCTTCCATAAAAAATCACTAGTTGTATGTTTTGTTTCTAAATACATAGCTATTAATCTTTTTTTTTTTTCACTAGCAGCTCTATATAAGGCCTAGAAAGGCCAAGGGAAGAGAGAGCATTGCCATCAATGCTTTTCTCTGGGCCATGAGTTGGGAATTCAGCCCCTTAAATGTAACCGACATTTCACTCTTCTAGAGACGATTGTAGGATGAACACCGTAATTCCAATTACGAATAAACAAGGAAACAAATCACATAGAGTAGACACATAAATTTTAGATGAAAACCCTTACGAAAAGAACCATTGTGAGCAAATGTTTAGAGAATGCTTCACTCTCAATGGCGGCAAGAACAAATGAGTACAAACTCGACTCCTCTTCTTCCTCCAACAAGATCTACACCTCTCTTAACAAAGAAACCCTAACAAGCTTCGAATATTTACCTATTGGCAAGATTTAATCCAATTAATCCACCGTAGATTGATCTTGTAGCTAGATTTTCCCTCCTTATGGTAAAGAAAACCCTTCCTTCTCCCTTGCACCTTTTGCTCTCAAGAAAACCCTCTTAAGCCTTACAATGGCCTCTCACATAAAGCCTTGGAGAAAACCCCCTTTAAAAGCCCCAAACCCGAACTGTCTGAAAACACAGAGCCCATCAGATTTTATCCAGCATCATGTGCATGATTCCTGGGGGCTTCCAGGTCGTGCGCACACCGACTTGTAGATCCAGGTTGCACGTACAATGCGGGAATTGTGCGCACTGTCTTTTTGGATCCTTCTTAGGTCGTTCGCACGATCCAAGTCATGCGCATGTCCTCTTTGGAAATGTTGAGTCTTCTCTTCATGGGAAAGGATGCTTTCCCAACAACTAAGATTAAAACATACTATAAGAGATCCAAGACACATCCAAACACAAGAGATTAAAGGGGAGTTTTTTTTTGCTGGTTTATGCTATATGTCCTATTCCTACAAATGCTAATCTAAGGTCTAGACTTTGTACCATACTGAAACTTGAACCCAAGACCTCTGTGAGAGGAAGGGTGCCAACCATAAAAGCAAAATATGTTTTTTTGAAAGGTATATGTTTTTGTTACTTACTCATTCACGTAAAGAGCAAAATATGTCTTTTTTTTTAATCAGGACATACCTATCCAATTAGAGCGATGCCTATTAATGTCTATGCAAAAGAAAGATAAACCTGCCACAGAGACAAGAGGGAGCCCATAGGATTTGATCACATGACCTGTGTGATGGGTGGCAGGAGCTTTTCCACTAGGATGCGATCTCAATCACCTTGTAATAGTTATTTGCAAGGGTTTTCGTCGTTATTTTCCTCATGTCACGACGATTTGTGTTGAAGGCGATTCCTAGGTCGTCGTTGATTCCTCGGTTCGTGACGAACCCCTCGATGCCACTATAGCTGATTCTCGTCTCCTTCTTGCGATCTAGCCCTCTCTACGCATCTCGCACATCTATCACGAGGCCAATTGCGCTGCTGGAATAGCTAATAACCAAGATAGTTTTGATTGCTCTTGTAAACTACATGTGATAAGTGTAATTTTTCATCAAAAAAAAAAAAAAAAATCGCTCTCATTGTATACTCGCGGTGTGCATCACACTTTATATTATACTTCAGGACAAGCAACACGTCAGCTTCTTGATTGATTAATGGCGGACAGCCGTAACCGGACAATTGATCCTCTGCCAATTCACGACAGGATGCTGCAACAGTAATCGGATGGCTGGTAGCGCGCCATCGCCGTACAATGTGATTCATCTGTCGTGATGCCTGTCATCGAACGGTCGTGCCTCTCTCTCTCTCTCTCTCTCATTATTCTTTGCCCTTTACACTTCACGTTGACTAAAATCCAACTGCTCTCCCCCATTCCCAATCTTTTTGGAACTGCAAGAATCAGAAACCCACCAAAACACTGCCCCCGTTCTCTTCTTCGGATCATTTCGCTCCCCTCATTGTTTGTATCCGCGAGATTTCATGATCAGAGGGGCATGGACTTTCAAGCTTTTTTTTTTTTTCTTGATTCCTTTGACGGTTTCGGATCTACATCTCAGTTGAAACGTGGAAGGGGGTCAAGATCCTCGCGGTCGGAATTTAAGGTGCAGCATATCTGTAAGTATGCACAGTAATTCGTCGAGGATTTTGCTATTTTTTGATGCAATTAGGGTTACTTATGTACTGGTTTCAATGATGTTTCTGTTGAATCCTCGAAGAAGCAGCTTCATGATGTTTGATGGTGGTGCTGTCGTTGCCAGATTCGATGCAGCCATGATCGGAAATTTATGCATTTAGGGTTTCGGTTTTGAAGCCCTTGGATATATAGGTTTTTCGTTGGAGATGTTTTAAATGCTGTTTCAATGCTTTAATGGTATAGGTCTCTGACTAATTCAACTGATTTAGGATTGACCATCTCTGTCGATAGTTTTAAGGTACGTGAGTATGTGCGTCGCTACACGTTCGAGTCCTAGCGGAAGTAATCTTGGTATGCTGCGTGTCCGCCATTGGACTGTCCCGAACAACACCCTGATTTTAGTCTTCATTGTGATTTTCTCACCATCCAATTCAATGAGAGTTGCTGTAATATCTTCCATCACAAGAGTTTCTTTCCCGTAGAGAATCTTGGTCACCAAATGCTTGTAAGATTTTGGAATTGAGGTGAGTAGGATAAGTGCCTTATTGTCCGTCATTTAACTTTACACCAATGCTTAGGAGATAAATGATGATTTTATTAAAACTATTCAGAGGTGCTAAAATTGATGTACCTTCCCTCATGTAAAACCCATATAATTGGCGTTTCATATACAACCTGTTCAATTGGTTTCCACCATGTACAATGTCTTCAACTTGGACCACAAACCGGTAGTCGTCTCCTCAGCCATCACGTTGTACATGACCTTGTCAGCCAAGCACAACAAAATTAATTTTGAGAACCTTCATATCTAGCCTCACAGTCTTCATAATTCGATCGTTGATGCTTTCTGAATTTCTTAAGCAATGCCTTATGGATGCCTTGTTGATCCAACATAGCATTCACTTTTCTTTGCCATAATCTGAAATTTTTTTGATCGTCAAAAGTTATCCACCTCAAACTTGACAACCATCGAGGTCTATGACATCTTGCTTTCATAACCTCGTGAGGTCTGATACCAGATAATATCATATTAGAAGTCGATCTAATTCGATAGTGAATTTTGTGGGCTGATTTTTAAGGCAATTCAAAACAAGTTGCACACCAAGATGAGAAGCACACTCCAAAATAATAAAAGAAAAAAAACAAGAGAAAGTGATTTAGGTGGTTCACCCAAAACTAGGTTACGTCCACCAAGAGAGCAAGAGATTTTTTATTTTTTAATAAAAAAATAAGACAATGGCTTAAGGATTTAACCAATAGCAATAAACAAGAAAATTATCACATTCTTCCCGCTATGTAAACCCGCCATTTGTCAAGCTTTTCCCAAAGCTTTGGCACATAAGACAACTATCTAAGAGACTGTTTGGGAGACCGACAATAAGAAAACCCTTCATGAAATAGCACCAAGAGAAACTCATAGAGACACCTGAACGAGAGCTTATGACGACCCAGCAAAATATGACCCATATATATATATGGGTCAGGATCGGATGACCCAGCAAAATATGACCCATTAATAACCCAGCACCCTTTGAGGCATTTAGAGGTTATAGAATGAGCTGATTTTTTGTAGGGATGTTTTCTATGGTATGTTGATCATCCTCACAAAAAATCAGCCCATTCTAAAACCACTAGGTGCATCAAATGCGCACTTCAAATCAACGGTTTTTCACTGTCAATTTTAACCGTTGATTTGAAGAGCACCCTTTGATGCACCTAGAGGTTTTAGAATGGGCTGATTTTTTGTGAGGATGATCAACATACCATAGACAACATCCCTACAAAAAATCAGCCTATATATATATATATATATATATATATATATATATATATATATATATATATATATATATATATATATATATATATATATATATATATATATATATATATATATATATATATATATATATATATATATATATGGGTCAGGATCAGATGACCTAGCAAAATTTTGACCCATTAATAACCCAGCACCCTTTAAGGCACCTAAAGGTTTTAGAATGGGCTGATTTTTTGTAGACATGTTGTCTATGATATGTTGATCATCCTCACAAAAAATCAGCCCATTCTAAAACCTCTAGGTGCATCAAAGGGTGCTCTTCAAATCAACGGTTAAAATTGACAGTCAAAAACCGTTGATTTGAAGTGCGCATTTGATGCACCTAGAGGTTTTAGAATGGGCTGATTTTTTGTAAGGATGATCAACATACCATAGACAACATCCCTACAAAAAATCAGCCCATTCTATAGCCTCTAAGTGCCTCAAAGGGTGCTGGGTTATTAATGGGTCAAAATTTGCTGGGTCATCCGATCCTGACCCTATATATATATATATATATATATATATAAATATATATATGGGAAATGGGTTCCTGGTACATTGTATCAGGGTATTGCCTGAGACAGTACTCCGTATGCTGCCAAGTGGAATAGGGGACCAGCTGTGCGAAAATTCTTTATTTGCGAAACCCAGCCGTAGCCGTCCGATCAACCGATCGAACGATCGGTGTTCACCCCGCCCACCGACCGCAGCTGTTACTGTGCCGGGCACAGTAACAACGATTTCGGTGGGTGGGGTGAACCCTGGCCGTCCGATCGGCGTGAATCGAACGGCCAAATATCTCTCCCGCCGGTTAAAATTGTTAACCGTTCGATCGAACGATCGAACGGGTGAGATCCCGTGCGACACCATCAAATAGGACAAAAGGTAGTGGGTGGGGTGAACCCTGGCCGTCCGATCGGCGTGAATCGAGCGGTCAAATTTCTCTCCGGCCGGTTAAAATTTTTAACCGTTCGATCGAATGATCGAACGGGTGAGATCCCGTGGGAAACAATCAAATAGGACAAAAGGTAATGATTATAATCATTACCTTTTGTCCTATTTGATGGTGTCCCACGGGATCTCACCCGTTCGATCTTTCGATCGAACGGTTAACAATTTTAACCGACGGGAGAGATATTTGGCCATTCGATTCACGCCGATCGGACGGCCAGGGTTCACCCTACCCACCGAAATCGCTGTTACTGTGCCCGGCACAGTAACAGCTGCGGTCGGTGGGCGGGGTGAACACCGATCATTCGATCGGTTGATCGGACGGCTACGGCTGGGTTTCGCAAATAAAGAATTTTCGCAGGTTTCGCACCCGTATGGAGTACAGCTGGTCCCCTATTCCACGTGGCAGCATACGGAGCACTGTCTCAGGCAATACCCTGGTACAATGTACCAGGAACCCATTTCCCTATATATATATATATATATATATATATATATATATATATATATATATATATATATATATAGGGTCAGGATCGGATGACCCAGCAAATAACCCAGCACCCTTTGAGTCACCTAGAGGTTTTAGAATGGGATGATTTTTTGTAGACATATTGTCTATGGTATGTTGATCATCCTCACAAAAAATCAGTCCATTCTAAAACCTCTAGGTGCATCAAATGAGATCTTCAAATCAACGGTTAAAATTGACAGTAAAAAACCGTTGATTTGAAGAGCGCATTTGATGCACCTAGAGGTTTTAGAATGAACTGATTTTTTGTGAGGATGATCAACATACCATAGACGACATGTCTACAAAAAATCAGCCAATTCTATAACCTCTAAGTGCATCAAAGGGTGCTGGGTTATTAATGGGTCAAAATTTGCTGGGTCATCCGATCCTGACCCTATATATATATATATATATATATATATATATATATATATATATATATATATATATATTTTATGCAGGGAAGGTCACAAACGGAACCCGGAGGAGCCACATGCCGGCGCAGCACAAAGAGACCCACCGCCGACGGCAGAGATTGCAGCATCTTACCACTATCCGGCGGAAAAGACCGCCACCCGATGGAATAAGTACACCACCATGCCATCATGACGATAATAGGGGCACAAGCGCCACCACCACAAGCCCCCGCCGGCGAGAGAAAAAAACATAAACGCCAAACCCCGACGAAGAAAAAAAACTAAACAAAAAACATATCTACAATGAGAAAACGTAAAACGAAAATCCCAAAAATATCAGTACTCTTTCATCTTGATGGAGGGGATAAGCAGCACCACGAGCCCGTCGAGCCAGCCGTCGCCGGGTACCCATGAGCCAGCCGCCACCTTGAACTGCCGGGAACCCAGGAACCCACTGAGCAAGGGGGGATTGGAGAAACCCATAGTGAAACAGGCCACCGGGGTCCAGATCCACCACCCCGACTAAAAAGCTGGCCGGGAAAACCCCCCGAGTTGAGCGCGGAGGATGCCGATACGCATTAGAGGACGACTCGCGCCGCCGAAGATGACGAAAACAGAAACTGAGTTGAAGGGGAAGCCTCTATCTATAGGGAAAGGGAAGAGGGGGTTGGATCAACCCTCCACATGCCATCATTGCCGATCTTCGAAAAAAAAGTGATAAAAACCCTAACCCTAGGCAAAGAAAGGGGATAGAGCCGCTTCAAGACGATACTACTACAAATCAACCGAAGGTAATCTTTCATAAAAAATCACTAGTTGTATGTTTTGTTTCTAAATACATAGCTATTAATCTTTTTTTTTTTTCACTAGCAGCTCTATATAAGGCCTAGAAAGGCCAAGGGAAGAGAGAGCATTGCCATCAATGCTTTTCTCTGGGCCATGTGTTGGGAATTCGGCCCCTTAAATGTAACCGACATTCCACTCTTCTAGAGACGATTGTAGGATGAATACCGTAATTCCAATTACGAATAAACAAGGAAACAAATCACATAGAGTAGACACATAAATTTTAGATGAAAACCCTTATGGAAAGAACCATTGTGAGCAAATGTTTAGAGAATGGTTCACTATCAATGGCGGCAAGAACAAATGAGTACAAACTCGACTCCTCTTCTTCCTCCAACAAGATCTACACCTCTCTTAACAAAGAAACCCTAACAAGCTTCGAATATTTACCTATTGGCAAGATTTAATCCAATTAATCCACCGTAGATTGATCTTGTAGCTAGATTTTCCCTCCTTATGGTAAAGAAAACCCTTCCTTCTCCCTTGCACCTTTTGATCTCAAGAAAACCCTCTTAAGCCTTACAATGGCCTCTCACATAAAGCCTTCGAGAAAACCCCCTTTAAAAGCCCCAAACCCGAACTGTCTGAAAACACAGAGCCCATCAAATTTTACCCAGCATCATGTGCATGATTCCTGGGGGCTTCTAGGTCGTGCGCACACCGACTTGTAGATCCAGGTTGCACGTACAATGCGGGAATTGTGCGCACTGTCTTTTTGGATCCTTCTTAGGTCGTTCGCACGATCCAAGTCATGCGCATGTCCTCTTTGGAAATGTTGAGTTTTCTCTTCATGGGAAAGGACGCTTTCCCAACAACTAAGATTAAAACATACTATAAGAGATCCAAGACACATCCAAACAAAAGAGATTAAAGGGGAGTTTTTTTTTGCTGGTTTACGCTATATGTCCTATTCCTACAAATGCTAATCTAAGGTCTAGACTTCGTACCATACTGAAACTTGAACCCAAGACCACTGTGAGAGGAAGGGTGCCAACCATAAAAGCAAAATATGTTTTTTTGAAAGGTATATGTTTTTGTTACTTACTCATTCACGTAAAGAGCAAAATATGTCTTTTTTTTTTAATCAGGACATACCTATCCAATTAGAGCGATGCCTATTAATGTCTATGCAAAAAAAAGATAAATTTGCCACAAAGACAAGAGGGAGCCCATAGGATTTGATTACATGACCTGTGTGATGGGTGGTAGGAGCTTTTCCACTAGGATGCGACCTCAATCACCTTGTTATAGTTATTTGCAAGGGTTTTCGTCGTTTTTTTCCTCATGTCACGACGATTTGTGTTGAAGGCGATTCCTAGGTCGTCGTTGATTCCTCGGCTCGTGACGAACCCCTCGATGCCACTATAGCTGATTCTCGTCTCCTTCTTGCGATCTAGCCCTCTCTACGCATCTCGCACATCTATCACGAGGCCAATTGCGCTGCTGGAATAGCTAATAACCAAGATGGTTTTGATTGCTCTTGTAAACTACATGTGATAAGTGTAATTTTCCATCAAAAAAAAAAAAAAAAATCGCTCTCATTGTATACTCGCGGTGTGCATCACACTTTATATTATACTTCAGGACAAGCAACACGTCAGCTTCTTGATTGATTAATGGCGGACAGCCGTAACCGGACAATTGATCCTCTGCCAATTCACGACAGGATGCTGCTACAGTAATCGGATGGCTGGTAGCGCGCCATCGCCGTGCAATATGATTCATCTGTCGTGATGCCTGTCATCGAACGGTCGTGCCTCTCTCTCTCTCTCATTATTCTTTGCCCTTTACACTTCACGTTGACTAAAATCCAACTGCTCTCCCCCATTCCCAATCTTTTTGGAACTGCAAGAATCAGAAACCCACCAAAACACTGCCCCCGTTCTCTTCTTCGGATCATTTCGCTCCCCTCATTGTTTGTATCCGCGAGATTTCATGATCAGAGGGGCATGGACTTTCAAGCTTTTTTTTTTTTTCTTGATTCCTTTGACGGTTTCGGATCTACATCTCAGTTGAAACGTGGAAGGGGATCAAGATCCTCGCGGTCGGAATTCAAGGTGCAGCATATCTGTAAGTATGCACAGTAATTCGTCGAGGATTTTGCTATTTTTTAATGCAATTAGGGTTACTTATGTACTGGTTTCAATGATGTTTCTGTTGAATCCTCGAAGAAACAGCTTCATGATGTTTGATGGTGGTACTGTCGTTGCCAGATTCGATGCAGCCATGATCGGAAATTTATGCATTTAGGGTTTCGGTTTTGAAGCCCTTGGATATATAGGTTTTTCGTTGGAGATGTTTTCAATGCTGTTTCAATGCTTTAATGGTATAGGTCTCTGACTAATTCAACTGATTTAGGATTGACCATCTCCGTCGATAGTTGTAAGGTACGTGAGTATGTGCGTCGCTACACGATCGAGTCCTAGCGGAAGTAACCTTGGTATGCTGCGTGTCCACCATCGGACCGTCCCGAACAACACGTCTCCACCTAGATGTGCATGCCATGGGAACTCCACCATTAACAATATTCCCAATCGATATGTACGGATTGTTGCGCTTCTCACCTTTCTTAAGGACCTTGATGCCACGTGTCACCTTCGTTAATCCACCTTTTGCTAAACAATCATAATACTTGGAGTCTAGAATACCAAGTGAAATCAAATTCTTGCATATCGTTTGTACATACCGCTCCTCACTCGGAGTACGCACTACTCCATCACATATCTTGATTTTCATTGTCAAGCACCATCAATCTCGCTTGATGAATTGGTACATAATAGAAAAATAGCTTCCTTCTTGGTCAAACACTCATGCAACAAACATGGTAAGAACAATCTGAATCTAAAATCCACTCATTAGAAAAAATATCAATAATTGCCGAGACTGTCAGAACACATTTGTTATCACTATTATCAGTACCTTCGGGCATCACCACTGCATCATAGGAAGTAAGATTCTTTTTTTATGTATGCCATATACATTTTTTTTCTTTTGTGCCCCTTTTCCTTGTAATGCTAGTACTGAAGCTTATACCTGAATTTTGACCAGAATCTCTCCTTAGTTTTCCTTTTTTCTTAGATCTTGTAACCATACCCTGATTTTAGTCTTCATTGTGATTCTCTCACCATCCAATTCAATGAGAGTTGTTGTAATATCTTCCATCACAAGAGTTTCTTTCCCGTAGAGAATCTTGGTCACCAAATGCTTGTAAGATTTTGGAATTGAGGTGAGTAGGATAAGTGCCTTATTGTCCGTCATTTAACTTTACACCAATGCTTAGGAGATAAATGATGATTTTATTAAAACTATTCAGAGGTGCTAAAATTGATGTACCTTCCCTCATGTAAAACCCATATAATTGGCGTTTCATATACAACCTGTTCAATTGGTTTCCACCATGTACAATGTCTTCAACTTGGACCACAAACCGGTAGTCGTCTCCTCAGCCATCACGTTGTACATGACCTTGTCAGCCAAGCACAACAAAATTAATTTTGAGAACCTTCATATCTAGCCTCACAGTCTTCATAATTCGATCGTTGATGCTTTCTGAATTTCTTAAGCAATGCCTTATGGATGCCTTGTTGATCCAACATAGCATTCACTTTTCTTTGCCATAATCTGAAATTTTTTTGATCGTCAAAAGTTATCCACCTCAAACTTGACAACCATCGAGGTCTATGACATCTTGCTTTCATAACCTCGTGAGGTCTGATACCAGATAATATCATATTAGAAGTCGATCTAATTCGATAGTGAATTTTGTGGGCTGATTTTTAAGGCAATTCAAAACAAGTTGCACACCAAGATGAGAAGCACACTCCAAAATAATAAAAGAAAAAAAACAAGAGAAAGTGATTTAGGTGGTTCACCCAAAACTAGGTTACGTCCACCAAGAGAGCAAGAGATTTTTTATTTTTTAATAAAAAAATAAGACAATGGCTTAAGGATTTAACCAATAGCAATAAACAAGAAAATTATCACATTCTTCCCGCTATGTAAACCCGCCATTTGTCAAGCTTTTCCCAAAGCTTTGGCACATAAGACAACTATCTAAGAGATTGTTTGGGAGACCGACAATAAGAAAACCCTTCATGAAATAGCACCAAGAGAAACTCATAGAGACACCTGAACGAGAGCTTATGACGACCCAGCAAAATATGACCCATATATATATATGGCTCAGGATCGGATGACCCAGCAAAATATGACCCATTAATAACCCAGCACCCTTTGAGGCATTTAGAGGTTATAGAATGAGCTGATTTTTTGTAGGGATGTTTTCTATGGTATGTTGATCATCCTCACAAAAAATCAGCCCATTCTAAAACCACTAGGTGCATCAAATGCGCACTTCAAATCAACGGTTTTTCACTGTCAATTTTAACCGTTGATTTGAAGAGCACCCTTTGATGCACCTAGAGGTTTTAGAATGGGCTGATTTTTTGTGAGGATGATCAACATACCATAGACAACATCCCTACAAAAAATCAGCCTATATATATATATATATATATATATATATATATATATATATATATATATATATATATATATATATATATGGGTCAGGATCAGATGACCCAGCAAAATTTTGACCCATTAATAACCCAGCACCCTTTAAGGCACCTAAAGGTTTTAGAATGGGCTGATTTTTTGTAGACATGTTGTCTATGATATGTTGATCATCCTCACAAAAAATCAGCCCATTCTAAAACCTCTAGGTGCATCAAAGGGTGCTCTTCAAATCAACGGTTAAAATTGACAGTAAAAAACCGTTGATTTGAAGTGCGCATTTGATGCACCTAGAGGTTTTAGAATGGGCTGATTTTTTGTGAGGATGATCAACATACCATAGACAACATCCCTACAAAAAATCAGCCCATTCTATAGCCTCTAAGTGCCTCAAAGGGTGCTGGGTTATTAATGGGTCAAAATTTGCTGGGTCATCCGATCCTGACCCTATATATATATATATATATATATATATATATATATATATATATATATATATATATATATATATATATATAGGGTCAGGATCGGATGACCCAGCAAAATTTGACCCAGTAAATAACCCAGCACCCTTTGAGTCACCTAGAGGTTTTAGAATGGGATGATTTTTTGTAGACATATTGTCTATGGTATGTTGATCATCCTCACAAAAAATCAGTCCATTCTAAAACCTCTAGGTGCATCAAATGAGATCTTCAAATCAACGGTTAAAATTGACAGTAAAAAATCGTTGATTTGAAGAGCGCATTTGATGCACCTAGAGGTTTTAGAATGAACTGATTTTTTGTGAGGATGATCAACATACCATAGACGACATGTCTACAAAAAATCAGCCAATTCTATAACCTCTAAGTGCATCAAAGGGTGCTGGGTTATTAATGGGTCAAAATTTGCTGGGTCATCCGATCCTGACCCTATATATATATATATATATATATATATATATATATATATATATATATTAATATATATATTTTATGCAGGGAAGGTCACAAACGGAACCCGGAGGAGCCACATGCCGGCGCAGCACAAAGAGACCCACCGCCGACGGCAGAGATTGCAGCATCTTACCACTATCCGGCGGAAAAGACCGCCACCCGATGGAATAAGTACACCACCATGCCATCATGACGATAATAGGGGCACAAGCGCCACCACCACAAGCCCCCGCCGGCGAGAGAAAAAAACATAAACGCCAAACCCCGACGAAGAAAAAAAACTAAACAAAAAACATATCTACAATGAGAAAACGTAAAACGAAAATCCCAAAAATATCAGTACTTTTTCATCTTGATGGAGGGGATAAGCAGCACCACGAGCCCGTCGAGCCAGCCGTCGCTGGGTACCCATGAGCCAGCCGCCACCTTGAACTGCCGGGAACCCAGGAACCCACTGAGCAAGGGGGGATTGGAGAAACCCATAGTGAAACAGGCCACCGGGGTCCAGATCCACCACCCCGACTAAAAAGCTGGCCGGGAAAACACCCCGATTCGAGCGCGGAGGATGCCGATACGCATTGGAGGACGACTCGCGCCGCCGAAGATGACGAAAACAGAAACTGAGTTGAAGGGGAAGCCCCTATCTACAGGAAAAGGAAAGAAGGGGTTGGATCAACTCTCCACATGCCATCATCGCCGATCTTCGAAGAAAAAAAATTAGAAAAACCCAACCCTAAGCGAAGAAAGGGGATAGAGCAGCTTCAAGACGATACTGCTACAAATCAACGGAAGGTAATCTTCCATAGAAAATCAGTAGTTATATGTTTTGTTTCTAAATACACAGATGTTAATCTTTTCTTTTTTTCACTAGCAGCTCTATATAAGGCCTAGAAAGGCCAAGGGAAGAGAGAGCATTGCCATCAATGCTTTTCTCCGGGCCATGTGTTGGGAATTCGGCCCCTTTAACGGTAACCGACATTCCACTCTCCTCGAGACGATTGTAGGATGAACACCATAATTCCAATTACAAATAAACAAGGAAACAAATCACATAGAGTAGACTCATGAATTTTAGATAAAAATCCTTACGGAAAAAATCACTGTGAGCAAATATTTGGAGAATACTTCACTATCAATGGCGGCAAAAACAAATGAGTACAAACTCGACTCCTTTTCTTCCTCTAACAAGATCCACACCTCTCTTAACAGAGAAACCCTAACAAGCTTCGAAGATTTACCTATTCGCAAGCTTTAATCCGATCGATCCACCGTAGATTGATCTTGTAGCTAGATTTTCCCTCCTTATGGTAAAGAAAACCCTTCCTTCTCCCTTGCACCTTTTGCTCTCAAGAAAACCCTCTTAAGCCCTTACAATGGCCTCTCATATAAAGCCGTGGAGAAAACCCCCTTTAAAACCCCAAACCCAAACTGTCTGAAAACATAGAGCCCATCAGATTTTACCCAGCATCATGTGCATGATGCCTGGGGGCTTCCAGGTCGTGCGCACACCGACTTGTAGATCCAGGTTGCACGTACAATACGGGAATTGTGCGCGCTGTCTTTTCTGGATCCTTCCTAGGTCGTTCGCACGATCCAAGTCGTTTGCATGTCCTCTTTAGAAATGTTGAGTCTTCTCTTCATGGGAAAGGACGCCGCCCCAACAACTAAGATTAAAACATACTATAAGAGGTCCAAGACACATCCAAACAAAAGAGATTAAAAGGGAGTTTTTTTTGTTGGTTTACGCTATATGTCCTATTCATACAAATGCTAATATAAGGTCTAGACTTTGTACCATACTGAAAACTTGAACCCAAGACCTCTGTGAGAGGAAGGGTGCCAACCATAAAAGCAAAATATGTTTTTTTTGAAAGGTATATGTTTTTGTTACTTACTCATTCACGCAAAGAGCAAAATATATATATTTTTTTAATCAGGACATACCTATCCAATTAGAGCGATGCCTATTAATGTCTATGCAAAAGAAAGATAAACCTGCCACAGAGACAAGAGGGAGCCCATAAGATTTGATCACATGACTTGTAAGATGGGTGGCAGGAGCTTTTCCACTAGGATGCGACCTCAATCACCTTGTTATAGTTATTTGCAAGGGATTTCGTCGTTTTTTTCCTCATGTCACGACGATTTGTGTTGAAGGTGATTCCTAGGTCGTCGTTGATTCCTCGGTTCGTGACGAACCCCTCGATGCCACTATAGCTGATTCTCGTCTCCTTCTTGCGATCTAGCCCTCTCTACGCATCTCGCACATCTATCACGAGGCCAATTGCGCTGCTGGAATAGCTAATAACCAAGATGGTTTTGATTGCTCTTGTAAACTACATGTGATAAGTGTAATTTTTCATCAAAAAAAAAATCGCTCTCATTGTATATTCGCGGTGTGCATCACACTTTATATTATACTTCAGGACAAGCAACACGTCAGCTTCTTGATTGATCAATGGCGGACCGCCATGACCGGACAATTGATCCTCTGCCAATTCACGACAGGATGCTGCTACAGTAATCGGATGGCTGGTAGCGCGCCATCGCCGTACAATGTGATTCATCTGTCGTGATGCCTGTCATCGAACGGTCGTGCCTCTCTCTCTCTCTCATTATTCTTTGCCCTTTACACTTCACGTTGACTAAAATCCAACTGCTCTCCCCCATTCCCAATCTTTTTCGAACTGCAAGAATCAGAAACCCAACAAAACACTGCCCCCGTTCTCTTCTTCGGATCATTTCGCTCCCCTCATTGTTTGTATCCGCGAGATTTCATGATCAGAGGGGCATGGACTTTCAAGCTTTTTTTTTTTTCTTGATTCCTTTGACGGTTTCGGATCTACATCTCAGTTGAAACGTGGAAGGGGGTCAAGATCCTCGCGGTCGGAATTCAAGGTGCAGCATATCTGTAAGTATGCACAGTAATTTCGTCGACGATTTTGCTATTTTTTGATGCAATTAGGGTTACTTATGTACTGGTTTCAATGATGTTTCTGTTGAATCCTTGAAGAAACAGCTTCATGATGTTTGATGGTGGTACTGTCGTTGCCAGATTCGATGCAGCCATGATTGGAAATTTATGCATTTAGGGTTTTGGTTTTGAAGCCCTTGGATATATAGGTTTTTCGTTGGAGATGTTTTCAATGCTGTTTCAATGCTTTAATGGTATAGGTCTCTGACTAATTCAACTGATTTAGGATTAACCATCTCCGTCGATAGTTGTAAGGTACGTGAGTATGTGCGTCGCTACACGATCGAGTCCTGGCGGAAGTAACCTTGGTATGCTGCGTGTCCGCCATCGGACCGTCCCGGACAACACGTCTCCACCTAGATGTGCATGCCATGGGAACTCCACCATTAACAATATTCCCAATCGATATGTACGGATTGTTGCACTTCTCGCCTTTCTTAAGGACCTTGATGCCACGTGTCGCCTTCGTTAATCCAGCTTTTGCTAAACAATCATAACACTTGGAGTCTAGAATACCAAGTGAAATCAAATTCTTGCATATCTTTTGTACATACCGCTCCTCACTCGGAGTACGCACTACTCCATCACATATCTTGATTTTCATTGTCAAGCACCATCAATCTCGCTTGATGAATTGGTACATAATAGAAAAATAGCTTCCTTCTTGGTCAAACACTCATGCAACAAACATGGTAAGAACAATCTGAATCTAAAATCCACTCATTAGAAAAAATATCAATAATTGCCGAGACTGTCAGAACACATTTATTATCACTATTATCAGTACCTTCGGGCATCACCACTGCATCATAGGAAGTAAGATTCTTTTTTTATGTATGCCATATACATTTTTTTTCTTTTGTGCCTCTTTTCCTTGTAATGCTAGTACTGAAGCTTATACCTGAATTTTGACCAGAATCTCTCCTTAGTTTTCCTTTTTTCTTAGATCTTGTAACCATACCCTGATTTTAGTCTTCATTGTGATTCTCTCACCATCCAATTCAATGAGAGTTGCTGTAATATCTTCCATCACAAGAGTTTCTTTCCCGTAGAGAATCTTGGTCACCAAATGCTTGTAAGATTTTGGAATTGAGGTGAGTAGGATAAGTGCCTTATTGTCCGTCATTTAACTTTACACCAATGCTTAGGAGATAAATGATGATTTTATTAAAACTATTCAGAGGTGCTAAAATTGATGTACCTTGCCTCATGTACATATAATTGGCATTTCACATACAGCTTGTTCAATTGGTTTCCACCATGTTCAATATCTTCAACTTGGACCACAAATCAGTAGTCGTCTCCTCAGTCATCACGTTATACATGACCTCGTCAGCCAAGCACAACAAAATTAATTTTGAGAACCTTCATATCTAGCCTCACAGTCTTCATAATTCGATCGTTGCTGCTTTATGAATTTCTTAAGCATTGCCTTATGGATGCCTTGTTGATCCAACATAGCATTCACTTTTCTTTGCCATAATCTGAAATTTTTTTGATCGTCAAAAGTTATCCTCCTCAAACTTGACAACCATCGATGTATATGACATCTTGCTTTTATAACCTCCTGAGGTCTGATACCAGATAATATCATATTAGAAGTCGATCTAATTCGATAGTGAAATTTTGTGGGCTGATTTTTAAGGCAATTCAAAACAACTTGCACACCAAGATGAGAAGCACACTCCAAAATAATAAAAGAAAAAAAACAAGAGAAAGTGATTTAGGTGGTTCACCCAAAAATAGGTTACGTCCACCAAGAGAGCAAGAGATTTTTCATTTTTTATTAAACAAATAAGACAATGGTTTAAGGATTTAACCAATAGCAATAAACAAGAAAATTATCACATTCTTCCCACTATGTAAACCCGCCATTTGTCAAGCTTTTCCCAAAGCTTTGGCACATAAGACAACTATCTAAGAGACTGTATGGGAGACCGACAATAAGAAAACCCTTCATGAAATAGCACCAAGAGAAACTCATAGAGACACTTGAACAAGAGCTTATGAGCACGTGATGAGAGAACCCTATCTCACGTCGTTTTCTCTATTTCTCTCTCTTCTTTCTCTTTGTTCCTCTCTCTCTCTCTCTCTCTCTCTCTCTCCTCTCTTTATTCATTTGTTGTACATGGCTTCAGAACGCTCTATGGGGTGGTAGGAACTGGCTCTAATGCTTTACATATAGGGATGGGATAAATCCTCCGAGTCCCACTGGGACATCGATTCCCTACTCCTAAGCAATACCCTAATGGCTTTTAAAAGCCAACAAATTGTAATACAAAGCACATTCATTTAAGGTCGAGCAAATGTCTTTTCTGAGCAAGAACAAAACTTACTTAATCGTGTTCCACTGAGAAAAGAGGCAGACCACCTGATTGTTAATTAGATATGGAAAATTCATTCAATTGGATCAGTTGCGACTTCCTCTAGAAGCTTATGGCTTGAAGAATTTCCATGCCCAAAGGACTCAATGGATCTTAGATTGCATCACTTCGTGCAATTTGAGCTCAATAAATAAGTTGCAATTAACATCACTTCCATTAATGGACTATGACAAGATGATCCCCTCTCTCTGTATTTTTTCAGCATGCGTATCAACTTTTGTTCCAGTCCCACCTGCTCAAAAGGACCAAGACATTAGGGTCCCTCTCTGGTTTTACATATTGAAGTGCATTCGTCTTGGCATGTCTACTTTGTGCAGCTCACACTATCATTTAGAGTCTGAAAAAAGTTCTAGACTTTTTTTTTAAATCAAAATAACTGCTTTCTAGAGTAGGTTTTTCATTTTAAGAAAATCATTATCTATTTGTACATATTTCTTACCTTTAATATTTGGAATATTTTTAGCTTAATGGGTGAGGGAACCTTTGGTCCTTGGACCTAACTCGCCAAAATGCTTGATGGATGGTATAGTCCTATGTAGTACATCGTATGGGTGTTTATCATGTACTTGGTGATAGATGGAAGGTCATGATCTTTCATATTAGCCACATATTGTGTATAGGATAACACTAGTTAGGCCTTTTGGACTACCCATGTAACATAATTATGATGGCGCTTGAATATTTTAAGTTGACTTCTAGTATTATCTTTGTGTCGTAACTAATGTTGGCAGTTAGTCTTCTATCAAGAAATTATGAGGGAAATATATAGAGAATGACTCGTTGCCTGTGAAGCACGGGTACTCCGGACAGATACCAGTATCGGATACATACCGGGTACGGGTACGGCATAATCCGTACCCGGTACGGCAGACAGTCTTCGGTATGTCTTCTTTATGGCTCCGGTACGGCAGGTAGTCTTCGGTACGACTCCGGTGCTATTCGGAGATGATGATGGGAATGAAGATCCTTAGCAGCTTGATGACTTTCTTTTTATTTGCTTATTAGTTATCAATCGTTTGGAATTGAACTATGCTATGCATTTTGTTTTGTATTGCTACTTTGCTTGGTTTTGTTCTAATGTAATAGACCTAATCGTATTGTATCGTCGTATAGCTCGTATCGAATAATCTTGTTTTTGTGGTTTTGGAACTTTGAAGCCAGAGCTTTAATGCTGATGAAGTTATGGTTGCATTTGGATCTGATTCATATCTATAACGAAATTATACTAAAAGTGTGTGTGTGTGTGTGTATGTGTATATATATACCTCGTCGTACCCGTACCCTAGCTTTTTAAGGTTTTGCCGTATCAGCGTACCTGTACTTGTACCCGTGCTTCATAGCTCGTTGCCTACTCCTATAGCTTTATATGATGTCTAAAGAGGCCTAGGGAAGAGGTAGCATTGCCTCCATGCTCTTCTCTAAGTTATCTTGATGTGCATGGGGTGGGGGTAGTGTGGTGGTTGTTATCGTGATATGCATTGTTGGAACATTTCACCCAAACGCTTAAATTGTTTGTACATTTCCGTAACTTTAGCATTTTCCTTCCTCTATATTATACTTGTGGGATGCATCACACTACCTATCAGTATCACTAACCTTGTGGATTCATGGACTCCAAATCACTACTTGTTTGAATTTATTCCTTCGCCTTTCTATTGGAATTATAGTTTAGGGTTTAAATCCCAAGATGTATAGATTCAATCATTTTCAATCTCCTTCTGGAAAAACACCAGTGGGACAGGTCGGCAAAAGCTAATCTCCATAGCATGTTCAACTTCAACATTCAGTAAAAAATTAGTCATTGTAAACCTATCACATACTTCAGAGACAATCATGTCATAGTTGTCTTTCTACAAGCCTTTAAGAGATTTATATGTAAAATATGGCAGACAAGCTAGGAAGCACAAACACTTCCCCAGGTCCCCCCGTACCCGTGTCGGACACGCACCAGACACGCATGTGCCGTGTCCCACGTGCTTCCGGGAGCTGGACACCAGTGTAGTCAAGACGTCAAGGCGATACCTAGGCGATTTGGTCTGCCTAGGAGAGGCGGTGCCTAGGCGATAAAAATTAAATATATTAAATAAATATAAGTCATATATCTACAGAAGTAATTTGTGATTTTATGCATAATAAAATTTAATTTCTAGAGATAGATATGGTCGAAATAATACTAGTTGATAATGGGTATGATCCAGAGCGTATGGTAAGTTACAAAATCATTATTATTGCATCAAATAGGAATCATGCGTCAACCACAATGATTGTACGTTGCAAATATTAATCACATATCAACAAGAGCAATATAACCCTATCATAGCCATAAATTTAAACAAATAACATAAGCATAAATATAACCATATTAGATAATCTATTATTTTTGGAACATTTCACAAATACATATCCAAAAATAATTAAAATTATTCATCTAAATCACCTAACAATCTACATTATCGTCACTCTTGTATGAATAATCCTTATATGTCTCTTTCGACTTTTTCCTCTTCAAACCCTGAGAACATGGATACAATAGTTTTTTTCCCATTAATGATTCATGGTGTTAGCGATCGATAAAGCAATATGGACCTATAAAACCAAACGAGATCTAAAAAAACTCAATTTGAACCTGACTAATTTTTTTTTTTTTTAAAACAAATTACAAAACTAGGCGCCTAGGCGGTGGCCTAGGCTACCGCTTAGACTCCACCGCCCGCCTAGCCATGGCCTAGGCGGTCGGGGGTCCAAACGCCTAGGTGATGGCCTAGGCGACGCCTTGACCACACTGCCGGATACTTGCCGAACACGCACCGAACACGGCGGGTTGACGGGCTGTTCGATATAGGGTCGGGTCACAAGCTGTTGTAATTCGGTTTTAGCTTCAACCTATATGATCCTCTGAGGTTAAAACCTCAGAGGATCAGATAGGTTGAAGCCAAAACTGAATCGCAGCTGTTCTTTTGCTTGTAATTTGGGCCTGAGTATAATTTACTTGTCAAGCTGGTTGTAATGGATGGTTACGATTCAGTTTTGGTTTTAACCTATCTGATCCTCTGAGATTTCAGATAGGTTGAAGCCAAAATTGAAACACAGCCGTTCTTTTTCATACTATTTAGGGTTGTATGTGATTCACCAATCGGGTTAGGTGTAACTAACGGTTGCGATTCAGTATGCATTAAATTTTCATTTTAGTTGTTTTCTATGAGGTTTTTTTGGTTATTGAAATATATATGAATTATAAACACACATAAAATATAAATAAAAAATATTAATTTATTTTGTTGTGTTCCCGCCATACCTGTGTCCTTTTTTAGGATTTACGGTGTCGGCGTACCCGTGTCTTGTCATAACCGTGTCCCCGTACTAGTGTCGGTGCTTCTTAGCAGACAAGAAACTTCCATTTCTTACTGAACAAGATGTGATCCGAAATATAGTTTAAGCACAGTTGAACAAGATGCAATTTTGAAATACTGGATGGAACCACAACCACCCTCTCTATGCCGACCATTCACTGACTGCTTAAATCAATCCGAACAGTTCTATCAGCTTACCTCTTCAGGACAGATTTTATCCCTTGACTACTGACAAAGATTGAGAAATTTCTGCATCAATTCTTATTGGAGGGGCCTTCAACGAGTGGTTCCAAGTTGCACCTCGTTGGCTAGGTCACCATCTCTCAAAACCGCAATTGCAGAGGCCTGTGCATATCTTTAATAACCAAGGAACTCTTACTGAATGGACTTAGCAGATATCTATGGATGCTTAGTGACTATGGATTGTATGTCCCTGGTCTATGGGCCCTTGGCGACAATGCCCCTCTTCAGCCTTAGTGGGCCTTGTGGGCTAGTACGCCACTGTTGCTCCCACTAGAGTGATGGTTTGGGTGTCAGATGATGAGTTTGAATCCTCTCCGTTACTGGCAAATGTTATATGCTTAGCTTTCGGATTGATCCGTTGATATTTCACGCACATTGATAGCTCACCATGGGGGAAACCAGTCAACTAGCTAATTTGTCTCTCTTGATATATGTTACCCTTTCATTGTCAAATCGACTAGAAGCCAACTGTTGTCCCCCATCCCCAATCTCTCTCTCCAATTTACTCCCCACTGGATCCATTATCGATCTGGAGGTTTGAAGAAACCCACCAGCCCTTCTTTTTCCTTCTCTTTATTGGATCATTTTGTCGTTTCACGGTGAGAAGGTTCCTCTCATTGATTGTATCTGTAAGATTCCATGCTTCGGGGAATGTGGTTTCAATATTCTTCTTGATCCTTTGATGGTTTGGGATCTATATCTCAGTTGAAACATGGAAGAGTTCAAGATCCTCTCTCTTATTTGTCAGTTGTCAATGCAGCTGGATTCGTGATGCCGTATATCTGTAAATATGTGTAGTAATTTATCAACTAGTTTGATGCAACTAGGATTACTGATGTTATGGTTCAATGATGTTTCTGATGAATTCTTGAAGAAATAGTTTCATGATGTTTGATGTGGTACTATTTATATCAGTTTTTGCTGCTACTATCATAGTTACCAAGTCGGAAAACGGGAAAAAAACGGCAAGGGAAAAAAACGGAAAAATACGATGAAAACGGGAAAAACGGGAAAAAAACGGGAAAACATCGGGAAAAAATAAAAAAAAACTTAAAAATTATACCAAGTGTATATGTCATTGTCTAACATTAAATAATCAAAACATATAGCATATGAGTTTTCTAAGAAAGAACAAATAGATCATAATATTCAGCTTTTCATTGTTTTCGATAGTAAGCTACGTAACACATACGAATTAACCGACCCATTCCAATACATCATAAAGTCTAAACTCTAAAGTGACATAAAAGTGTTCCATAGAATCCATACATGATATATCATAATGAGCCATCAAAAAAAGACATCAAAATATTTCAAATAAAAAAGAGACATTTAATCCATATCTAAAGCAAGTTCATCTTCAACATCCAAGTCTGTGTTTGGATCATCTTCACTATCCGAAGAAAGTGACCACTCATCGTCATCATTGCCAAGATCTTCCGAAAACACCGAGATATTATCAAGAAAGATAGGATCCGCATCTTTGGATTCTTTCAATGCACTTGTCTTCATGAAGTGCATGTTCATCCTGACATAGACCAAGTCATGCAACTTTCTCGGCTCTAGTCTATTCCGTTTCTTTGTGTGCGCCGCATCAAAAGCGCTCCAATTCCTTTCGCATCCAGAAGCACTGCAAGGTTGGCTGCACAACTTGATTGCCACCTTTTGCAAAGTAGGGATCTCAATCCCAAACATATCCCACCATACTCCTGAAAATACAAAGTATAGTTTACCTAGGAGCCTACGATGTTCATAAATGATAATCTAAATACTATAAACTTTTAAACAATTACTCACTTGGAGCCGCATTATCAAGCAACTAAATGGCAGACTCCACAAAGATTTTAGGATCTCGGGAATGATAACGCCTTAAATCATTAGTGAAGTCTTTTCTTTCTTCCACGGGAACCAACTTTGCCTTCACTTTATCAATTGCATTCTTCACTTCAAGATCCATCTTCACAAGCTTATGATGAAGGAGATATGGATTTAGGTACCCAGAAAAAGCATGAAGAGGATTATCTAAGGTCTCATTCCATCGTTTATCAATGATATCCCAATATGGCATAAACTTGGAAGCGTCATCATTGAAAGCTTTCTTGACTCCTTCTTTTGCTCGATTCATACCTTCATACAAATAGCACATTGTAGACCCTTCACCGTCTACCATTCTCAAAACACGCACAAGAGGCTCAATCGCATTTATAATCTTTCTTCCCATTTCCCAAAAGTGGTTGCCTTGAATCACCGATGTAATTTCCATCCCATCATCACTCTTGCTTTGAGGTAAAGACCTCCATTCATTTGAAGCCACCATGTTCCGTAGGGTTTGTTCTTCTTTGATAACGGAGTGCAAACACAAGAATTGTGTTGCAAACCTAGTTGCGCCGGGCCTTTTCAATTCTCTCTTATGTGTGTGGGATCTCATTAGATCTAGCACATGTTGAAACTTGTACATAAATTTGACCATATTCCTTGCACTAGCCAAGATTGGACTGACATCATGAAGTTCGTCGATATGCTCCAAAATCAAATCAAGACAGTGTGCAGCACAAGAGGTTTTGAAGATATGCGGAAATCGTTCTTGAATAATATACCCCGCCGCAACATAGTTTGACGCATTGTCCGAAATGAATTGTACAACATTGCTTGCACCTATTTCTTCTATCCCGCTTGTGATGAAATTAGCAATATAGGTTGCATCTTTCTTCTTTCCTACGGTGCATTCGGATTTCAAAAATATTGTACCCTTCGGTGAACATGCAAGCAAATTGACGTGGGGCCTTTTCCTCGCATCTGTCCACGAGTCGGACATTACGGTACAACCGGTCACCGCCCACGACTCTCGGATAGTCTTCACGTATTCCTCTGTCTGCCCTTTCAAAGTAGCCAAAAGCTTCGTTCTTCCGGTCTCGTAGCTTGGAGTTACGTACCCCGGCCCATGATTTGCGATCGCCATTATCGCATCCTTGAACTCATTTGACCTCAACAAGTTGAAGGAAAGATTATTTGCCACAATCATTGCCATAAGCTTTAGATCGGCAATCTCCTTCTCTTTCTTCTTTATGAAGGAGGCAATCTTCGGTTGACCTTCACCTTCACTCCCTCTTCCAAAGAAGGTTGAAATTGAACCTCCCGTTCCTATACTTCCATGTGATTGAGAAATGAAAGAGCTTGAGCTTCCGGTAGGTCACTTATCTAATTCGGACATTCGAGGCCTCTTGTTCCTTGACTCGATCCCCGTGACCGCCTCCTTAGCCAACTGACAAATTTCATCATTAACTGCTGTGCATGGCCGCACCTCACACCCTTCAACCTTCGTCAAATGATATTTCATTCTCGTTATTGATGCCGTAAATAATTCATTGCAACACTTGCAACGAAGTTTGCTATTCTCAGGCTCAACAAAGTCCCAAAATTTATCTTTTATTCTCGGCATAGTTATTCAACGAAGAGAATCAAAACTGGAAGAAGACAAATAAAAAAATACAATACAAGCGTTACAATACAAATCAATTACAGATGAAAAGTAAAAGAAAACATAAACAAATTGAGAGAATTAGAAGATGAGGGAAAGACTGCAGTGAAATATGTAAATACAATACAATACAAATTGAGAGAATTAGAAGATGAGGGAAAGACTGCAGTAAAGACTGCAGTAAAAGAAAACATAAACAAATTGAGAGAATTAGAAGATGAGGGAAAGACTGCAGTAAAAAATACAATACAAACGTTACAATACATATCAATTACATATGTGTAACTTCTGTATTTCTGATTTGTGTAACTTCTGTATAAATTGAAACCATTTTTTTTTTTTTGACTGCAGTGAAATCAAACCTGGAATCATGGAAAAAAAAAGAGAGAATTGAAACGGACTAAAGGATAGAAAAATGCAAACCTAGCGCAGGGGATCGCAGTCGCAGGGGATCGCAGTCGCAGTCGCAGTCGCCGATCTCAGTCGCCGTCGCCGTCGCCATCGCGGAGCTCAGTATTTGAAACGGACTCAGTTGCAGGGGATCGCAGTCGCCGTCGCCGTCGCGGAGCTCAGTCGCCGTCGCCGATCTCAGTCGCCATCGCCATCGGGGATCGGGGGTCTGAGGGCTTAGGTTTGGGGATCGCAGGGCCGGTGAGGGTTTGGAATAAAAGATGAGGGATCGGGGGTCTTTTATTCCACGGTTTCCACCGAACCCGAACCCTGACCCCGAACCCTGACCTCGAACCCATTTTCCCGAAACTGAACCCGAACCCTGACCCGAACCCTGACTCGTTCCTGAACCCGAACCCTGACCCAAACCCATTTTCCCGAAACTGAACCCGAACCCATTTGCCGTATTAAACCCGTTTTCATGTATTAGACGTTTTAAACGCGTATAAAACGCGTAGTCACGTTTTTTTGAAAAAAACACGTTTTTTTCGCGTTTGCTACGAACATGGATTAGTACGCGTTCTATACGCGTTTTTTTTTCAAAAAAACGGGCGTTTTGGTAACTATGGCTACTGTTTAAATGATGAGCGAAGGTTTATTCCATTAGGGTTTCGGGTTTTAATTCTTTTGATGGTATTGGTTTTTAGCTAGATTAGTTTTTAATGTTGTTGATACCATGTTTGGATGGAAGAAATGGTGGCTTAGTTTCTATGCTTTAAATGTTTATCATCTAGATCTGACTAATCCAAGTGGTTAAAGTCAGTGTTAAAAAACTCAGAACTCCTGCTTGATTCGAAAGTCAGGCGATTCGAGTAAACTTTGTCCGACTTATCCAAGTTTTATCCCAACTTGGTCCGACTCAGCGATATAACTCAACTCGAAATCAACCTAGTTGAGTCGACTCGATCCAACTTGGCCAAGTTTTATCAGGTTTTATAACATTGGTTTAAGTAGTGCCAGTCAGAGTATGCAGGATATACAACCAATACAAGGGTTGATTTATGGAAGAATCATCGGATTGTAAACAATAGTTCTGCTACGCTTTGATTGATTTAGGGGACTTGAACTACAAGTCATGATAGCTTCTGAAGAGAATGGGAGGTGATAGAGTTCCTTCTTTTGGTGCTTAGTCCTTCTAGCAAGTGATGTAATCTTGAAGTTGTAGGGTAAATGAGCCAGGTCCATGATTCAATAGGTGAAGAATTTAATAAAGAAGGTGCTTGTCTTCTAGAAAATCCGGGACAAGTTTTTGGGTTCTTTCATGAAGAAAAACAACTGATTCTTATTGAAAGTTATGTTAAGAACCGATACTGTCTAGGTCTACCTAGATACATGGATAGGACCCGAATAGCCAGTTGAACTTAGGCCAAAGTGACCTAGAGGGGGTGGGGAGTGGAGTGGGATGAGTATATTATTAATTGTATGCAAATTTTTATCCAGACAAATTAATCCTCCTACAAACTAATACGTCACTGATAACTCACAAGACCCGCAATTTACATGCTACATGTTCTATGAGCATCACATAGATTTGTGCAATAAGTACATAAACAATCGCAAATAGGTAATATAAGACATTTTTGGTGGTTTTATTCCACATAGATGGCTCTATCAACATGACCTCTCTATCTGGGGCCATGCACTATTAGAAGGACAAAGTGATCACAAACTTGACAAGATATTAACTCACAACCAATTGAGACTTATTAATACTACCGTATTGTACATTGGATGTTGTCTCCACACCTCATAACTCTGAATCCACGGAATGCCTCCTTAGACCTCAATCTCTAGTGCACAAAGTCGACACTCGACTTTAGTCTTCCTAAACTCTTTCCATATTTCTTCTCTGTCTGAATAATTATGCCTAGGAAAAGTAAGTGGAGATGTCGCCAAAATTGTCTACCTATAAATTGACATAAAAGTATAATAACTTTTACTTAAAATTAAATTTATTTTAATAATTTATAGATGTTAAATTATATATTTACTTTTAAATTACATTTTGTGATATATGATACATCATACATGTAATGTGATCTTGTTACAATAATATTGTTGAGTGAATCTTATATTTTGTGTTTGTATTATTCATAAAGCAAACCCAAAGTAGATGGGACATGGGTTGATGGTTATGGTTATGGATTTTGTGTTTGTATTAATTTTAGTTTTGATAGTTGATAAATTGGCCCTCGATGTATAACATACTAAAATTATGGTACTTGGACAATATCTAAGGATAAAAATTTCATATTTATGCAGGTTTGGGGGAAAATATGTGGAAACTTATCGTGCTCCTATTTTACTTGTTTACTTATATTGTAATAAAAAAATATGACCAATTTTCTCTGCGCTTAAATCTATGCCAATTATTATAGATTATGGATTGTATATTTAATCTCACGTTACCTTTCATGATATATAATACATGTAATGTCCTGATAATAATGCAGGACTGGCTAGGGGGTCCTACAAAAGCATGAATTCTTGCTATAGGTGGGAATTTTTGGTGTAGGAAGGTGCTGAAATTCAGAAATGTGGATGGGTATTTTGGTCTTTTCAATATGTCCAATTTTTCGGATTGTGGTGAAACTTGATGGGTAGGTAGGTATGAATGTTTGGAAGGTTGTGTATAAGTTTTGGGTTAATCAGACCGTTGGATATGGAAAGATAAAAAAATTACCAGATCTGGACAGTGTTTCCAGATTTGGGAATTTTTTGAAATTAGGATTCAATTCAATTCTACAGATTGAGGCATTTTATATGGGAGTGTCTAGGGTTTAGATGGGCTTCTTCATCTTCACAATTTGTAACAACCTCTTCCTTGGGCAGACCTAAGACCTTGAATACAACATGCTGCACTTAATGCTTTGATTAAAAATCCACCAGCTTCTTTTCTGAGTAATCACAGAATAATCATAGTGCCTTGGACATTCTGGACACATCTAACAGGTTGTCCATCAGCTCCAACATCACGCAAACAATCTCCAGCAATCTTAGGATTAACTGCATGAGTAGTAGATGCGGCCTAGGAAACATCAGTCTGCCCCTTGTTAGTGTCTGAATCACCTTCCCCACCTTCTTTATCTTCAGCAAGATCAGCCTCTACAAAGGCTCCTTTGGAAGAAGTAGCTATCTTGAGTCAACCATAATCATAGCACAGACATGTTAGACTTTATCCTCTTGATTCTATTGAGTAATAGCGTAAATACCTTGGGTTTTCTGTAGTCATTCCATCTCCTTTATATAGAGCTACCTCAAACACGTCACCGTTCCACATACTTGTCCATATCCGATTCAGAAATAGCAATATGTTCTCCACCATTTGGTATTGATCATGCTTAACAGAGTCCAAGTTCAGTTATTTTATTGTTGTAATTATGTTTTGTTGTTGGTAAGTCTGGCCCGCCTTTTGTTTTAGATAGAGTGTAGTCGATTAAGTTCAACTGCCCAGTTGTTAGGAATCCTTGAACAAGGCAATTGAGATGCCTTTGGTTGAGTCATAGACTCATAATGAGTCTGGACTCTGGAGTATTAAGAGTTAAGAGAATCAAATCTGGTTGTAATCTCAAACTGTTTTCAATCAATTTCCTAGTTAGTTTCGCAGATGGAGCCCCCGTGAATGCGGGCCATTTTCTGTCTGTTCTTTTTTACTTTGCAGGTCAGGAATGAATATATGAACATCCCTACTTCATAACATAACCTATAGTTGTTTGAGATTCTGCTTAATGACCTAATGAAGCACAATTCCCATATTTACTGTGATACAGATGCCTATTGAAATGTCTTTTTAAGTCAGCAACTCAACAATAGACGAGTGGAATTATGAAAGCCATGATGAAGACCTTTCTATCATTATATAGATTCGAATGATGAATGCTTATCCAAGCAAAAGCATGAAAACCCTCTACTTTGGGCTGATAAATAAAGATGAAACCTTTAGAGATGTGTAAAAACATTTCACACTGATTTATCGTGCGTAATTGGTATTGTCTGAAGGTGTTTTAAAACCAAACTAGAACAAGAAATTATTATCCGCTTATTTTTGCTAATGGCATGTGCAATTATTCAATTCTTCCGAGCATTTCCCTTGAGGAAAACTTGAGTTCAACCTCCAATAGTCAACTTTGACTTAATGCAAACTTCTTAGTTGTGATGTTACTGGTCGTCAGTGATCGAAATTGCTCTGAAACCTTGTACTAGTTAATTTGTGTCAATCTTATTGTAAATCCTGTTGTTTGTCTTCTTGTATTACTATTGGCAATGTGGTTGTTTCTTTTTTTTTCCTAATAAGATTTTAAATATCAATGGATTGATGCTTTTTGGATCCACCTCATTTCCATCGTACATTTGTTCTATATTAATGGTTTGAAGTCGCTGAACTTAAGTTTCTAGCTATTATTGTATATTTACTGAAAATTTTGATAAATAATTGAAATGATTGTGGAATGATTGCATATACAATTGAGGTTACGATGAATAATAGTTTCCTGCAGGAAATCCAGTTGACGTTGATCAAGATGGGATCTTTGTTTTTTTGTGCCTAATTCAGAATTTCAGGTGCTCCTTTTCAACTTAGGGTTCTGTCCTTTTAATCGGTAACCATCTAGTCCATTCAAAAGAGTTCATTTTCATCATATCCTTTCAAAGGATAAATAAGATATCGAAGGATATTTCATCTTACCATCTGACACCTCCATTATATTCTATCAAAAGACTATTCACACATCGTAATTTACTGACACGCTTGTCTTACAGATATATCCACCAATAGAACCAAGACACATAGGACTCAAGTTTAGGCTTAGGTTAGCGAGACAAATAATGGTTTCAAGTGGCGATGGAAAGTGCACAGATGAAATTGGACAAAACCTAGGGCCAGCCATGTCATCTAACGGTTGTGGTACCGACGAGCAGAGATCTCTTTATATTCAAACATCTCAAAGAGGACTGTTGGATGGCAAAAAGCGCAGCAACAACTTTCTGAATATTTTCAGAGGCCTTCCTATTAGAGCAAGTTACATGAAATTTGGGCCATCCCCTTCCACCAAGTTCCGGCAGATTGCGGAGGAGAGAGATGCGATCTCACGCTCAGTTCCTTCTACCGACCAAAGTGCCCCGAGTCATTTCAATGTACCCTTTTTCAGGAATATCAATTGGGCTTCTCTAAGGGAACTATGCAAAGTATGGATTAGAAATCCCATGAACATGGCACTTTTTGTCTGGATCACTTGTGTTGCCGTCTCGGGAGCTATCTTGTTCCTTGTCATGACTGGGATGTTGAATGGTGTTTTACCAAGGAAATCCGAAAGAGAGACCTGGTTCGAGGTCAACAACCAAATCCTGAACGCGCTGTTTACTCTCATGTGCCTCTATCAGCACCCAAAGAGGTTCCACCATCTTGTGCTTCTTCTCCGATGGAGGCCGGAAGATGTTCTAAGGCTCCGAAAAATATACTGTAAAAATGGAACCTACAAGCCCAATGAATGGACACATATGATGGTCGTCGTCATTCTTCTCCATCTCAACTGTTTCGCACAGTACGCACTCTGTGGCCTCAACTTAGGATACCCGAGATCGAGACGACCTGCTATCGGGGTCGGAATATGCATCTCCGTCGCTATTGGTGCACCAGCGTTCGCAGGCGTGTACAACATTATGAGCCCTCTCGGGAGGGATTACGAGACCGAGATCGACGAGGAAGCACAGGGTCAGATCACTTCCGCTGATGTAATCGGGCAGGTTCATATCAGGCAGAAGACGCTACAAAAGAAATACTCTTTCATTGCAAAAGACGACAGCAGGGTTGCGGTGAGTAAACCCGAATGGGTGGGGGGACTGTTCAATTTCTGGGAAGACATCTCTGTAGCCTACCTCTCAGTGTTCTGCAGCTGTTGTGTTTTTGGCTGGAACATGGAGAGGCTAGGGTTCGGTAACATGTACGTCCACATCGCGACTTTCCTCCTGTTCTGCATGGCTCCCTTCTTTATATTCAACCTCGCAGCCATCAACATCAACGATGACATTGTTCGGGAGGCATTGGCAATCACGGGAATCGTGCTCTGTGTGTTTGGCTTGCTGTACGGTGGCTTTTGGCGGATCCAGATGAGGAAGAAGTTTAAACTCCCGTCATACACTTTCTGCTGCGGGAATCCATCGGTGACTGATTGTTTCCAGTGGCTTTTCTGCTGGCCCTGTTCGCTTGCTCAGGAGGTGCGGACTGCGGATTTCTACGACGTCGTCGAGGATAAGCTCTGCAGGAAGCTAGCTGGGGATGATGATGAAGCTGCCACCGGGCTCGCGCTGTCTCCTTTACCTCGCGAGGATGGACTGGCACTGCTCCAAACGAGCCCCGGTTCACCCTACAGCGGCAAGTCCAGCCCTTCCCGCTTCAAGATGGAGACATCGTCGATGACTCCGAGCCGACATTCGGGCGCGCATACCCCAGAGAGGAATTTGCCTGTGCTGGAGGAGTCATCCATGGAAGGCAGAGACCACACCATGGAACCGCCTGTCGTGTCCGTGGTACGAAGAGAATGATCTTCTGGCACCGCAGCTTGTGAAGTGTGAGGCATGCAATTGTGAGTGTATTGTATCCAAAACTCATGTCTTTGATTCTCTCAATTTTCTGTATAGGATTTTTATACAGTGTGTTCCTGTAAAACCACTGAGCTAGTATGAATTCCTTTGTTTGGTCAATCCTTGAGTTGAAACACAATCAGCATTTTTTTCCAATGTATTGGTGGCTTGTAAGAATGTGGTAATATTTGTTTTTGATGAGAGAGAGAGAGAGAGAGAGAGAGAGAGAAGGGAAGGGGGGGGGGGGGGGGGGGGGGGGGCTTTCTTTGCTCACCATTCCTTTATTATGGACCTCATATATCCAAAACTTTTAGAACTAAAAAAAAAAAGGGTTAATTAATCCTCAATCCCTCCACAGTTCTTTATATAGGCTAAAGGATACAACATATTAGGATATTATCTAAAGTCCCTGGCGAAGGACACATTTACGGTAAGTCTGTAACCGAAAATGTTTAAGACTTTTTTTTACCCTTTAAATTACAAAACTATCGCTCCAGCAAGAGTATTCATTCGTCTTTGACATGAGTATCTATTCGCCGATTAACACTTTACATGTCGCCGAGCTGAGCCGAACTAAACCGAGGTTACAGTCTGGTGACTGAGAAAGCCGACTGTCAGATCTCCAACATTACCTACCATATGTGCTTGTCCAGGAGCTTGCTCTCCTCCTTATCAATTTGTCATCGATAGCGGTGCAACTTGGGCGGGTTGGACCCGACCCAACCCGAATTTTGGGCGGGTTTGGGTTGATATATTTAAAGATTGGGTTGAAAAAATACAACCCGAGTTGAATTTGGGTCGGGCTCGGGTTGAGGGGTCAGGCAACCCGACCCAACCCGAACCCGAGTACTCTTGTATATCTACGAGTCTATGATATACATGTAACAATAACAACCATCTCAAGTACTCATCATATGTTGAGGGGTTGTAGTCACAGTCATCCGTTTCACCCAGTACCATATTATTTATTTGCTTCTTGCTCATCAAATAGATGCATTATCTAATGACTAGTAAATTGCATGGATAGAAATGTTTAAAAAATTGTATGGTAGTGTTAGCAAGTAAAAGTTTTTTTTAGATTTTGATTATGAAAAGGTTAAAATTTTAAACAACAAGTATACTCGAACTTACACAAGCCTATCCGTCCTACCAACTTTGGCTAACCCGAGCCCAACCCGAGTATAGAAATGTTTGCTTGGATTGGGCTTGGACTAGGCATCTTGGGTTGGAGGTTGGGTTGGGTTGCACTCGGGTTGAAGGTTTTAATATTTGGATTGGGCTTCGATTGATTCTCAACCAGATCCAACCCGTCCGAGTTGCAGCCCTAGTCATCGAGTTACAGGCCCGATGACAGGCTCTGTTGCCTCGTCGGCAACACAGATATTGTTAGGGTCCAAGTTTCATCTTGGATGAACTTTTGGGCGACGAGGTACACCAAGATGATCAAAATGCACGATCACAGTACCAAGGAGGAGAGCAAGCTCCTCGACAAGCACATATGGTAGGTAATGTTGGAGATCTGACAGTCGGCTTTCACAGTCACCAAACTGTAACCACGGTTCGCTTCGGCTCAGTTCGGCACGGTTCGGTTCAGTTCGGTTCGGCCCGGCCCGCTTTGGTTCGATTCGGTTTGGCCTTGCTTGGTTTGCTTCAGATCTGCCCGGCCCGGCTCGGTTCTCCTCTTTTTTCTCTATAGTACAATTCGGTCTTATATGGCAAAAGAGATGAAGTATGCATTCATCTTCATGTATGAGAAATTGGTAGCGATGATTTGTCAAAGCTTGAAAGCCGGTATATGGCAAACTATCTTACAAATCGGTTGTTTCGGTTCAGCTCGGTTCTGTTCGGTTCGGCTCTGTTCGATTCAATTCGGCTCGTTTTGGCTTGGTTCGGCCCGGCCCGGTTCGGTTCGGCCTGGCTTGACTCAGCCCAGCTCGGCTCGGTTTGGTTTGGTTCGGCTCGGCTCGGTTCGGTCCGTCCCGGACCGCTTCGGCCTGTCCCAGCCCAATTCGGTTCAGCTTGGTTTGGCCTGGCTCAGTTCAGCCCGGCCCGGCCCGGCTCGGCCTGGCTCGGCTTGGCTCGGTTCGGTTTGGCCAGGCCTGGCCCGGCCTTGATTGGTTCGGCTCGGCTCGGTTCGGCCCGATTCAGCTCGGTTTGGTTCGGCCCGGTTCGGTTTGGCCCGGCCCGGCCCGGTTCGGTTTGGCATCTGCTAAAAGGACTTAAGGCTAAGTCTCAAAAAAAACAAAAAAAAAACCCCAAAGTTTCTGTTCTCTCTCTATGCTTTCAAGTTCAACACAGTCGACACACCCATCCATCTAAATCTGTCCTCTCTAAGCTTGCAACTTAATTCCAGTATCTTCTGCGAAACCTACTACTACTCATCGGTTGGCAATGTCACAGCTCACTAAAGCTCAGATATCATTTTCATCAGTTACTTTTTTTTTGGGGGGGGTTGGTATAGATTTTCAACGGCTACTTGAATTCAAATTCACCTACCTACCAACCCAAATTTATTGCAAAATAGGATATCATTTATCAAAGATGCCCACCAAGCCTACCGCAACCTTCATCAACAAGCGATCCTTGTTTTATGGGGTAATTACTCTAAGACCCCTCTAATTCACCCTGTAGTTTGATAAACCCCTCTATCTTTCGTGTAGAGCATTAAGTCCCTCCCTTACTCCCTTTTTTTTTTAAATAATTCTTTTATTCCTATAGCAGTTGTACAGTGAGAACAAATCGTTGTACAATTTTTTTTTTCAACATGCGTTGTACAGTAAAATCCCAATAGTAGATCCAAAACGCTGTAGCTGCTACAATGACTTCACTGTAGTTGTAATTATTCCGGAATATGAATTCGGATGCTACAATGATTTGACTATAGCAGATTGAATGGAATATCAATTCGGGACAACGGAATATCAATTCAGTTGCATAGTAAAATCATTATAGCAGTTATAGTACATCTACAGTGATTTGGGAGTAGCAACCAAATTGATACTCTATTGTCTGAATCGACACGCTAAAATCATTGTGGCAGATTTTGGATTATCAATTCGGGTTAGCAGAGTATAAATTTGGTCGCTATAGACAGACAAGGAAAAGAGCGTTTTAGTCATTTGATATGGGTTGAAAAGGTCAACAGTGGTTTAATGCTGAAGTAGGGGCGTTTTCACCAAGTCACACTTTTTATTTTAGGGCAAATTACAAAAACCTTCCCTGAACTATACACCTCATTTCATATTGGTCCCTCATCTTTTTTTTTAAACAATTTGATCCATAAACTATGCTCCGCCTGCATTTAGCCCCTTCGCTAGCTTTTTATCCCAAAAATACCCTTATCAATTTTCAATAAGACAATTGAGTGGGCTTAATTAGGGATGGCAACGGTGCGGTTTCGGTGCGGTTTTGGACAAAACCGAAACCGCACCGCAACACCGAAACCGCACCGCACCGCGACGGTGTTCCATATGTAAAACCAAAACCGCAACATGCGGTGCGGTGCACCGCGGTTTTACATTATAATAGTCTAAACGGTGCGGTTTTTTACGGTTTTGGATAAAACCGAAACCGCACCGCAACACCGAAACCGCACCGCACCGTGACGGTTTTATATTTTGGCAAACCAAAACCGCACCATGCAGTGCGATTTTCCGCGGTTTGCGATTTTAAACCGCATCGTTGCCATCCCTAGGCTAAATGTAGACAGAGGGAATCAAATTATCCAAAAAAAAAAATAGTTAAGCGATCAATATAAAATGAGATATATATTTCAGATTTGCAGGGGAGGTTTTTGAATTTTTTCCTTTATTTTATTGGGAAATCATTCGAGACTTCGTGTTTGATCCGGTCGCCTGCAAACGAATCTCACTCCTTCCGACCTGATCGATCTCGGCGACCCAATCAGCATCCAAAGAGTCACGTGAGGCCCCGGAGTGAACTGCGGCACTGCCGAGATCCAGGGTGACGGTATCAAGGCATGGTGAAGCCGGGTCAACAATGGCGGGCTACAGATACTCAACTGGTGAAGTCCGACGATGGTGAGGCCACACCAGGTCAACGGTCCAAAAGTCGTAGAGCAGTGACCATCCCTCCGTTCATTTCCAATCCGAAGGCACACGTTGGATGGCAGTTTCGTAATTCCGGCGAAACAGGTGACCCGGCTCCCCCTCTCTGACTTCGGAGGTTTGAATTTCTGGCCAGCGGACCGTTTCTACCCGCTCCTTTTTTCCCGGCTTATTAACTGCCGTGATGCTGTAGAACAATAATTGAGAATTGGGGAGGGGAGACTTATTACGGAAAACGCTCAAACTCAACGGGAATCTCATATCCAGGAAAAGGGGGAGGCTGAATTTTTTTTCCCGTTGCTTCCAACTCAAAAGGAATTTCTCTTCTTCCTGTTTCATTCCTCGCCGCCACCGGAGGGAGCTCAGCCGGCGCGCTTCTCGTTCTCGATCGATCGGCCTTCCCTCATCTCGATCTCCCGTCGCGGAGGTAATTCAATTCAGCTCTTGAATCGCTTTTTTTTTTTTTTTTTGAATTCGTTTGGAAAAATTGAAGCTTGAATCCATGGACTTAAGTTGGAATTTTGGATGCAAAGATGGGAGATCAGAGATTTTGGTTTCTGGGTAGCTTCACTTAGGATTATTTCAGCATGATTTTTTGATTTTCCGAAGGGTAAGAGATTTGAACCCACAACCTCCGAAGAGTTCGAACCCAGTATCGATCCGATTAAGAGCTCATGGCAATTAGTAGTTGATTGCTAAATGTTTTATCACTATGTTTTATCGAAAATCTTCTCTGAATCAGTAGTTGATTGCTGTTTTTCGGATGATCGGACCACCTTTTGACATTCGGACACAATCATGACACTGGATTTGAATTTTTGTGTTTCAGAAAATCCGGTTTCGATCTTGAAGTTCAGTTCTGTCAGCGCGAATCGCGATCTCGAAAGAGTCTGGTTTGGAGTTGATAGAAGAATGGCTTTAAATGGAACCGAGGATCCGTCAGGAGAAATTCAAGATGAACTGGAATCGGGACGATCGTCGAAGCCTCCAAAGCTCAAGAACTACCGAATCCTCGTCCCGTCGATCCGATCAAGGCTACTGGATCCTCACGCCTTCCTCAATCCGCAAACCCCTTCCACCGCCGAGCGGTTCAAGAACTTCCGAATCGCCTCCCCGGTAGCCGCTTTCATGCGAACCGTGGACAGGAAGGAGGAGATCTCGCTCTCGGTCCCCTCTCCGGCGGCCATCCGCCGCCGCTTCCCCATCCACTTCATCAGAAAAATCAAATGGGCCTCCGTCTTCCGCATCTGCGGGGAATGGCTGATGAACCCGATGAACATCGCGCTCGTCCTATGGCTGCTCTGCGTCGCCGTCGCCGGCGCCATGCTCGGCCTCCTCCTCCTCGGCCTCCTCAACACCGCATTCCCCACCACCTCCTCGAGGAACTACTGGATCGAGATCGACAACCAGGTCCTCAACGCCCTCTTCACCCTCATGAGCCTGTATCAGCACCCGAATCTGTTCCACCACCTGGCCCTACTCTACCGTTGGAGATCGGACGACGTGATCGAGCTCAGAAAGACGTACTGCAAGAACGCGGCGTACCGCCCCCGCGAGTGGGCTCACATGATGGTCGTCATCGCCCTCCTCCACATCACCTGCTTCGCTCAGTACCTCCTCTGTGGCCTCTACTGGGGGTACCCGAGCGAGACTCGGCCGGAGGTGGCCGAAAACCTCTTCTTCGCTCTCGGCACCATCGCGCCGGTCATTGCGGCGGTCTACACTGTTTACAGTCCTCTGGGGAGGGAGTACGACTCTGAATCGGACGAGGAGTCGCAGATCGGGGCCTCTGGTGCTGATGACAAGCAGCAACCCAGCAAGCTCGGGCTGAACTTGTATGATCGGAGGGTCTTGGTGAGCAAGCCCGAGTGGGTCGGGGGGCTGTTCGACTGCAACGAGGACACCACCGTCGGCTACCTCTCCTTCTTCTGCACCTGCTGCGTCTTCGGGTGGAACGTCGAGCGGCTTGGGTTCGGGAACATGTACGTCCACATCGTGACGTTCCTCCTGCTGTGCGTGGCGCCGTTCTGGATCTTCAACATCACGGCGCTGCACATCAGGAACTACATGATCGGAGATATCTTCGGGGCCGCCGGGATTGTGCTGTGCGCCTGCGGCCTGCTCTATGGGGGATTCTGGCGGATACAGATGAGGAAGAAGTTCAAGCTCCCGGGCAACACCTTGTGCTGCGGCTCTGCTTCGCTGACTGATTACATCCAGTGGATGTTCTGCTGGTCCTGCTCCCTCGCCCAGGAGGTTCGCACCGGAAACTTCTACGATATCGAGGACGACAGCCTCTACCGAAAGCTAATCGGCGGTGACGAAGAAAGCCAACCGGTGTCGCATCCGCAAGCTCGTGGCAGTCGATCGAGCCCCCTCATGAGATCAGATCATTGCTCCACTCCGCTCCCGATTTCGTTCATGACCGAGCTACCGATTTCGATTGTGACAGAAGGCCAATGCAGTAGTAGTAGTGGTAGTAGTAGTAGTAGTCTAATGGCGAAAAACAAGCTTTCGATGCCAGCTCTTGATGATGCAATGACTGCACCTGTTCATCAAGTGTTACAGTTAGAGGATGGAGCTGTCGATGCTGGTATTATCGCTCCATCGATGAATTCGGAAGGGAGAGTTGGTGATGACGAGACGGTTCCACCACCACCCAGTCCGCGGTTGATACAAACAGAAGACAGAGGTAGCGATCGCGATGTACTTGCTCCGTTGATTAGGGTAGAAGATAGAGTTAGTAGTGATGGCGATACGATCGGACAACCACTCAGTTCGCCATCGATACCGACAGAACATGACTTGATTGCTTCATCCAAGATCGGCAAGTTTGTGCAGATTATGCAGTACAGCCTCTTCATCGTCGTCGTGTATGCATTGGGTGCTACCCTACTTAGGTAAAGCAATGTAAGGGGGATATACCCAATTTTTTTTCAATCTTCTATCTACAATTTTTTTCCTAGATACCAATTCAACTCCTGTAAATCACAATTATGATGTTGAAACAGAACGTTAGTTCCATTCATGAAGATCGCGTCAAATCATAGATCGATGATTTAGTTTCTTTAGCATGGATCGATCATTAAGTATAGTCGAACATAATTTTCTTAGTCATCTAGAAATAATTCAGTTTAATGCTACTATGCATAAGCTATATATTGATGCACCAAGCTATGTTCTCTTTCTTTCTTGTTTGCTCTTTATCGTCTTGTCCCCTAAACTTGACACCAGACCCCTAAACTTGACACCAGACGAGAATCATCTTCTCGAGTTTTTTCCGCATAGATACGCAAGTTATACTATAGATTGCTTTGTTTGATGTGCTTGTATTTTCTTCAGGGAAACATTAATTGTTTCATTTCATCGACTCCCTGAAATTCTTTTCACCAAGAATAATTCTAGAATTGGAATGACCACCTAGTTTTTATATTAGAAGCTAAGCTTGCATTACCTTCAAGGATAAGTTACCCATACTTGTGGTGCATCATCATTACAAAGAGTTACATACGTAGACTTTCGCGTACGATCAAGTCATAAAAAGTTCTGAGACATGCAAGAGGCCCTTAAAATCTCTTAACTTTCTACGACTCATGCGATTGAGTTATATATGTAACTATTGGTATAATGGCGAACTTGACCATATACATGAGTAATAAAGGTCGAGTAAGGTTCATCGATACTTAGATAAGAAAGCGTTCTAGGGCTTCTAGTGACCATGCGTGCTATCAATTGCAATACGAGCTAGGTCAAACATTCGGCTAGGGTTAGCAAAGCCCTTACATACTTGACCTATTGCCTTCTTTTACTTTTTTATGGCTACAATCTCCTCGTCAGGTTGATCATGCTAGATTATTATCGACTGTCATCTTGAGCTAGATTTGTCAACCGATATAATGTGCAGCCATAGGAAGTCGTTGGAGCAGTCGGGAGGCCAAGGTCTTTCTTGATGTCATACGGTCTCCTGGTAGCAACTGGGAAGTTTTGTAACCTCTCGGGGTAGCACGCGACCTCGTTTGGGATTAATTAGGGTTGGACTAAATTTTTTTGTGCTCCACTCATGTTGGCAGCTAAACACACATGATAACATGTGGTTATTATTACTATTTATTAATTTGTACGACATGCTTTTGGATTAGTGGTCAAATAGGTTCAAGAACCTTAGGTTTGGATTTGCTAAGCTCAAAATTCCAATAGAATAGTTCTAGATTTGCATATGAAACTAGGTTGATAGCCTACTACTACCTCCCGAGGTTGATAAGCTCAGACGTCGTTTTCTCTGGAAAGGAAGCGAGGAGAATGCAGGTGGTTACAATCTGATACAATGGCGAGATGTTTGCAAGCCCAAGCCTAGTGGTGGACTTTGAGTTTTAAGGCTACAAAATTTTAACATTGCACTTCTGGGCAAATGGTGGTGGCAACTTAACAAGGATATATGGGCATGATAAATTGAAGGATATCATCAAACATAGATACTTCAAACGCTTTTCACCTAACCAAATCTGAAGTCACGTTTCCGGCAAACTATCCCCCGTTTGGAAAGGTGTCGTGAAGGTTGCTAGAGCTTACAAGTCTGGAAGTAAATTCATTCTGGGAGACGGGATGAAAATTTTATTTTGGGAAGACGTGTGGGTTGGCGATTCATCCTTCAACTTGTTATTCCTGGATCTATACTCAATAGCCAAAAACAGGAAAATCACGTTGAGATCACAAGCCAATATCCACACTTAGGATCTCTTGCAAATCCCTGGCTCCTTCTCTCTTTTCAAAAGCTCAGACTCTATAAAATGAAGGCTCACTTCAGCAGGCTCATTCTCGGTGAACTCCTTTTACAAAAAAGTTGAATCAAGATATCCACACTTGTCTGATAGCCACGATACTATGGAAGGCTGAAATCCCACTGAAGATTCGCATCTTCTTGTGACAAGCTATCAACAACAAAATTTTGACCTGGGACATTTGGAGCTTCTTGAAGGGCCGTCTTAGTGTTCATTCACACCCGATGAGTCTTATTTTCCTTTGGTTTGGATGGCGCAGATGTCGGATCAATAGAGTCTTGAGGAAGACCTGGGATATCATCTCTGCGACAATATGCTGAAACTTATGGTTGGAGCAAAATACAAGTATCTTCCAACTCAAATCCTCCCTAACTGTTGAGATCATTTGTCGTATGTCTACCGACAGTTGAACTTTGGCCCACTGTTCTACCGCAAGACCATCAAGACTATATTGTAACTCTCCTTTGATTTTTTTTTTTGCTCCTGTTTTTGTTTTTTCTGTCTCTATACAGTCCGTTTTATCTAATGAACAAGTATGAGTCTACACCAAACCCCCCTCCGTACAAGGGGATTCTAAAAAAAAAATATTCTAGCTTGAATGCTCAGTTGAACATGCTTTCAAAATAAAATAGTTTAATGATGATTTCTATATAGATCAAATGTAGGATTACCCATGATGAATTAATTTTGCCTTTGTTATGCTAATATGAAGGAAATATATTAGTGAATTACATAATAATTATTATTGGATATCATTTTCAACCCTTAGAATTTCAATCTGCGGGTTTGGCCCCCATTAAGAGCCTTTCTCAAAATATGAAAAATTTGTAATATCCTTAGACCTAGTGGATCCGAGGCTTGCTGACATGTGAAAACGTTGGTTACGGATGGCAGTTCTCTGTCTTCATATATCCGTTGCCCCGTCCTCCCTCATGGCCAATTTTGAGGGGGATTGAGATTCGTGACTCTCTAGATGATGAGCATCATGTCTCCATGGAATACGAGTCGAGTATTTTAACACGTTGGAATTTATTTACCCACCTAACCATCTGCAAGAACTACAACCCTCTTCATATTTCCTAGCAGTAAAGTACAGTTAAGTAAAAATTGTGAATTTATGCATACAAATGATAATGCTGAAAGCTAGAGTTATTCATACTGCAAAGGTAAAAATCGTGTCTTGCAACATGACTAAAGTTCCTAACATTTGATGAGATTCTTCAAATTTAACCCAAATGCACTCTAATATACTGCTAGATAGTACAAATAGGGCCTAAGGTGATTCGGTGGTGTTATCTTCTACTCGTTCTTAATGCACTCTATGGTTCGCAATAAAACTGGAAAAGAAGTGTAAAAGATATTGATTCACCACTAAAGTTCCTAATTCAAAGGTTGGAGAGCCAGATCAATCTAGGGTGCAAATAAACATCATAGTTCAAATATTATAATTAGTATCTCATCATATTAAAGATTAGTTTATATTTCTAAATTTCAGTTAGTCATGCAAACAAGAATAAATGCATCAAATCGTATTTGCAGTGGCGGCTCCAGGAATTTGTATCATTGGAGTCAAAAGTTGTATTAAAAAATATTTTTCATGTGACGGCGTGAAATAGGGTTTGGTGAATCGGTAGAGTGGGGTCAAAACCAACAATCAAATCTAAATAAATTATGATAAAAAATAATTTTTATTAAATTTTTTAATAAATTTGAATCGGTGAGTGGCGTCAACTCATATGTAGCACCGCCCATGTGTATTTGTACTTATTTTATACAAAAAAATAAATATACTATATAGACTTTATTACAATCAATATGTATATACAATAGTCATATAGTAAACATATAACTAATATTATAGATAACTTGAACTTCTCAATTATAAACTGATCATCCGGTCTATATAAAGCAACTATTCTTTAAAGGATGTTATCTTCAATCACATGTGAATTTCTCAAATAGGAGTGTCTAAATGTGTAACTTCATAATAAGGAACACCACATATATATACATCCCTCATGTTGTGGGCACTGACCATAGAAGACTATTGATAAAGCAGAGGATTTATGTTTGAATTCGAAGTGGGTCATTGCTCGAAAGATTTTGGGACACCCACTGATCTAAAAAAAAGAGAATTACAAAAAAGTCAATTAAAAATGAGGACGAAAGAAGAAAATAAGGAGTGAGAAAAATTCATGTGGAGAAAAAAATTCTACTTTGATAATTAGGAAGATAATATTCCAATCATTATCATGGATCATGGGTTATTTAAAATGATATCAGTTAGTATTGCTAATAACATTGATAGTTGTTTGCTTATTGATCATTTGTTTTTAAGGATAAATTACACTTTATCCCCCTAAAGTTTAGCCGAAAATCACTTAACCCCCCTATAATTAATAAACTCCATTTTACCCCCTCTATTTCGGTTTTGATTCGATAGGAGTTATCAAAAGAGAAAATTTACTACTTGACAAAAGGGGTATTGTGATAACATTTCAAACTATAGGGACCAATTTGGAACAAAAAAAAAATAGGGGGGGTTAAGTGATTTTGGGCAAAACTTCAAGGGGTAAACTATAATTTATCATATTTTAAATTTTCATGGAGTGAGCATTCATACATGTTTTGCTATCATGGCGATCAATAGTAGCAAAATGTTAATCATTAATTTATCAGTTTATATAACATGGCACGGTGGTATTGTGCTAACTAGGATAAAATAAACCCTCGGAGGTATTGTGCTGACTAGGACAAAAAAAACCCTCTTAGCCATCTAATTTTATGTAAATAACACATCCATTTGTTTGTTGATCTAAATCGATCCTCCCGTGTGTGAATACAGCTCTTTCATAAATCCTATTAAAAACTTACTTTAAATATATTAAAAACCTACTATAAAGATGTTAAATACCTATGCAATGACATTTAATGGTCATTTGATGTTGATTAGTACTTTTTTAGGAAGGTTAATTAATGCTCTCTCTCTCTCTCTAATTAGTTAATCACACCCCGATGGCAATCACATGTGTCAAAGGCGACCGTCCGAGTGCCGACGGGCACGGGCATTTATATTATTCATAAGGCATACAATAACCTCAAAAAAATAGTTTTCAAAAAACATTCACTAATCTCAAGAAGGTAAAAGGACACAAAGAATCAGAAGAAGAGCAAAGAAGAGGAGAGGAAGGGCTTCAAGCTTTCTCTTCCTCTATTTTTCTCCCTCTCCCGTGCGAAAGCCAGCTCCTCTTTTGTCTGTGCAAAGGACTGCCACAGTCCCCCCTCCTCTCAATCTGTTCGCATAGAAAGAAGAAGCCACAAGAAATAATCATGTGGCCTGTTTTTCCCTCAAGGCATCCCCTCGCTAAGAAACATAAATGTGATTAATTGGGGGCCACTAAGGGCACCCTAATTAATCCCAAACGAGGTCGCGTGCTACCCCGAGAGGTTGCAAAACTTCCCAGTTGCTACCAGGAGACCGTATGACATCAAGAAAGACCTTGGCCTCCCGGCTGCTCCAACGACTTCCGTGAAGCCCTCCCTGCCTCTCTTCGTCTCTCTGCAGCCCCTCGGTGTTCTCTTTTCACCACAGAAGTTTTGTTCGTCATCTTGGCATATGATTAGCTCTTTGGAATCACATTACAACTTCATATTTCTTCTCTGCAAAGCTAGATCTGCAGAAAAAGAGTAATTTTTCATTATTTATATTTCTCCAAGACGAATAGAGGGTGTTTCCTTTGAAAATTCGAGGGACCCCATACCTCGTCCCTCATCAGATAGATAGATAGATAGGCAGAGAGAGAGAGAGAGAGAGAGAGAGAGAGAGCTAGAAAGAGAGAAAGTTATAAGGGAGCTGGAGAGAGAAATAAAGTTAGAGGGCTAGATAGACCTAGACAAACATACGTGTATATATCGAGAGATCTAGAGAGAGGTAGATAGACCTAGACAAACATACATCTATATCAAGAGATCTAGAGATAATATATCTAGATTAGGGAGAACTAGACTTAATTTACTGTTATGGTTATTAGCTGTCAAGAATTAGTTAGGGTTTAGTCAAGGACTAGTTATGGATTAATTTGGGATGTCAATGATTTTTTCTTTTGGAACACGACTATCCTCTATCCATTACTCCTCCCTTGATTGCTTTTGGTACTACATTCACAGGGGACTACCCACAAGGTTGGAGCTCTGTTGGGAGGTGTCACTTAAATATATTCAATATCAATAATGGTCCTAGAGTTCTCTTTCACAATGAAAGAGGTGATATAACTTGGAGTAGCAATGGAAAATAAAGACAAGTTACAGTCAGCAACATACCTAGCAAGTCTATGTGCGTACATGGATATATCTCTGATCATTCTCTAGTAGCAAACTTCTGCAATCTTCGATAATATATAGTTTGCAGCCTCCAAGGAGTTGAAGTGTCATCCTTTGATGTACGTCGGATGATGCCAAGGCTATCGCCCTCAATATATGACCTCCTACACTGAATCCTATCTAGTGCAATTAACCCTTCCCTGAATGCAAGGGCTTCAGCTACAAGGGGAGTACACCTTGGGAAAGTTTTACCATAGCTGAGAACATGCTTGTATCGGGCTAGGCTCTTTATTTTCAAAGATCATCAGATTTCTCTCTTTCCATATGAACAACACCAATATTGTTGCTTTATCAAACCTATATCACATCCAGGTTTCGAAGAATCTAGTAAATAAGCTATCCAATCTTTCAAACTCCTTCTTCTCCCCCGTGTATTAACCTTCATGTCTGAGCTGAACCATGCCGCCAATACCAAAGCACATTCAAAGAAAAGATGAATCAACGACTCCTGGGCTCCTCGACAAAACAAGAAAATGCCATCCACCCTGCTTGTTCTTCTCCGAATTCGTCGTCATAAGAATACAATAATTTAGGACGTGAGCAGAATGGCTTTCCAAAGTGTTAGACAACTTGTGGATCGGGATTATGCAGATAGAGAAAATAATATTTATCAATGACTTACTGGAGTGTGTAGAATCCGCTTTCTTTAAAGCGTTATTCGCGCCTACTTGTTGTTGTCGAGTCTCTTGTGAATCGCACCCAGGATACGTCAGCCTTTGTGAGATTGCACCCAGCAATGGTGAAGAACTCACTATCAAGAATCTTGGACAAGGGTTTCTCTAGTAGAGAAGGAAGAAGAAAAAATAGAAAATTCGAAGTGGATAAAGAAGCTTATGCTAACTGCAAAGTGAGCAGATTGGCTTTCCAGAGTGTAAGACAACTTATGGATCAGGATCATGTAGATAGAAAACATAATATTTATCAAGTACTAGAGCGCGTAGAATCTGTTTTTCTTAAAGTGTTATTAACGCCCACTTCTTATTGTTGGGTCTCTTGCGAATCGTACTCAGTATACGTCAGCCTTTGTGAGACTGCACCCAGCAATGGTGAATAACTCACTATCAAGAATCTAGGACACTGGTTTCTTTGGTAGAGAAGAAAGAAGAAAAAATAAAAAATTCGAAGTGGATATAAAGAAGTAGTGCAAAGTGCGCCTCTAATCGTCCAATCGCACACGCACTGCCACATCATCCAATCACACATCGCACCCCACCTCGTCGCGTAGGCACAAGCTCTATTTATTGGTCCAAAATTGGTATTTTAACCGGTTTGAACCCAATACCTCCCTCCTTGTTAGCCACCCACAAAACAAGGAGCCTCAATAACTTTGTTGAAGGAATCCCAACAAAATTAGTTAAATATCAAACACATTTGAAATTCTCCAACGCACAGTTGCCTCCATACCGGCTTAATGCCTTGAGATAAAAGAAGAGGCTTGGGGTCTTGTGGGAGAATGATTCTCTATAAGCTGATTTTGTAGAGAACAAGCCTAATGCCTGTGATGGCATTGATTGTAAGTTCATCAGCGCCCATAGAATAAAGCATATCAGTCTTCTGGCTCACTTTTGTTATTGATGAACCTAGCTCCAACCCAACTTCATTAAAAGTGCTTTATTCCCCCCCCCCCCCCCCCCCCACCCCCCCCACCCCCCACCCTCTCTCTCTCTCTCTCTCTCTCTCTCTCTCTCTCTCTCTCTCTCTCTCTCTCTCTCTCTCTCTCTCTCTCTCTCTCCCCTCGGCATCTTTGGGCTTCATGAACTGCTCCAAGCAATGCAATATGTGAAATTTTCCCTATCCCAAGTGCAGGCCAATCTTTTTGTGGTCCTTGTCACGTGGATGATAGATGTGTGGAGACCACACCCGACAGGTGAGTGATATGGTTAGGCTCTGATAGCATGTGAGATTTTCTCTATCCCAAAACCCGGGTATTGAGATGAGGTCCTATCGTACATACAAGGATCGTTTCCGCCCTCTACTTTACCGAGGTGGAACCAATCCTCTAACAATTAAAACTGCTTTATTCACTCCCCCCCCCCCCGCGGCATCTTCGGGCTTCACGAACTTGCTCCAAGAACTGAGATAGAGGTGACTCTTTTCATTATGATACCCCCACCAGAAGTCACGCTGGATGGCAATAATTTATCTTTTTTGTGAGCTTATATGGAAGTAACAGATAGCCATGAAATAGACCGAGATGGAGGCTAAAGAAGCTTTAATGAGTTTAGTTCGTCCAGCATGAGAGAGGAGCCGCATGTTCCACCCCGTTAGTCTTGCCTTAATACAATCTTAAAGAATGGAGGAGTTAGTAGACTTTGGATCTACCTACAAAGAATGGACCACCCAAATATTTTTTTTAAAAGATATCCTCCCTTAAAGAATGAGCGGGTTCGGCTTAGATCCCTACCAGTTTATTAAAAAAATGGACCACCCAAATATTTCTCCTCATTATTCACAAAAAAATAAAAATAAAAAATCTCCTCTTTACTTATTAAACTCACACCCTCCACCTGAGAAAGTATCACCTTTTGCCTTTCTGGTCTTGCTAAAGGTGGATGACTTCTCCAAGGGATGTCAAAGATTCGTTATAGGAAATCTAGAGAGTGGAAAATGCACAGTCAATCTTAGAAAAATAATTCAAAGTTTGCAAGCTAAGTCATGCAACAAGCCATATGGGTGGGACTTCTGGGCGGGTTGAAGGGTTTGCCCATGTCCAACCTGAATTGTACAAATCTTAACTTTTTTTGTCCGTGGAACCCGGGGAACCCATGGAAGCTCAATTTGTGCTTGTCCATTCTAGTTGTTCGGGTTGCTCGGATTGCCCAATTTACAAAATAATGGACGGGTTGTCCAATTAGAAATGATGTGCACATAAATAGATGGAAAAAAAACCCAATAGATTTTTGAATTGCATAAAAAAAAACATTTGATTAGCATAACGAAAACAAGTCCAACCTATATCCTCACATATTTCAGACGAATTCTTAGCATTCAACATCAAACAGACAGTCTTTAATTTCCATAAAAAAAAAAAACTACCAAAGCATTAAACCTTAGTGTGTCACTAGGGGTGGCAATTCTTGACCCGACCCGAAGTTAGCGGGTTTGGGTTTGCTCTAAACGGGTTCGGGTCATAAACGGGTTGACCCGTTTGACCCGTTTGTTTAATGGGTTGGGTTCGGGTTTGTCCTTACAACCTGATTGACCCGACTTGACCCGTTTATCAAATGGGTCGTGTCAACCCGACCCGAACCGACCTGACCCAACTTGAACCAAACCGATCCAACCCGGCCCAATCCCACCCGTCTTGACCCAACCCGACAAGTATACATAGGTTCTGTTGACCCAACCCGATCCAACCCGGCCCAATCCCACCCGTCTTGACCCAACCCGATAGGTTTACATAGGTTCTGTTGACCCAACCCGAGCCAACCCGACCCGACACGACCCGACCTGTTTAGTAAACGGGTTAAACGGGTCGGGTCGGGTCAACCCGTTATTAGGCAAGTCGGGTTCGGGTTTAAGGTTTTGACCCGTTTATTAAACGGGTCGGGTTCGGGTTGGATGTTTTGCCCTTATACCTATGTCTCAACCCGACCCGAACCCGACCCGACCCGACCCATTGCCACCCCTATGTGTCACTTTCTCAGGTACCTCGGGTTGGAAAGATCGGTGCCCCAACCCATCCAAATTAAAACCAGGTTGATTTTTTTTTGTCCAAATCCGTCCAAATTTTTGACAAGTTTTGCTCATATATGTCCATTGTTCGGGTTGGACAGGTGGGGTTTGAGTCAGACACCCCCAAGTCCCACCCAAAGAAGCAATGGCTCATCATTCACACATCATCATATTTAATGATAATGGGACCAGATCTGCCTCACCCATGACTAGGGCTGGCAATTTCGGACCCGACACGGCAGGCCTAACACGACTCGACATGAAGTTAGCGGGTCTAGGTCAGGGCTAAACGGGCTCGGGTCGACAAGGTAGGCCCGTTTAATAAACGGGTTAGGTCCGGGTTTAGGGTCTGGACACAATAGACCTGGGAGACCCGTTTAAAATTCAATGGGTCGTGCCGGTTTGGGTCGGGTCTGTCCGCAATCCGATACTGTAATATATAGTATTAGCGGGTCTATTGGGTTAGGTCGGGTCGATTCGGATTGGGCCGGATCGGGTCAACTGAATAAACCCGTGTGGTAAACGGGTCTTTCTGTTTATAAACGGGTCGGATACATGTTTAGGATCCAGACACGATTAGTTAAACGAATCGGGTCCGGGTCTAAGAGTTTTGAACACGACCCGACCCGACCCGACCCGACCCATTGCCACCCCTACCCGTGACATCACCCAAGCTATGGTTAGTATAGCCGGAGTGCAAAATGCGAAGGGTACAAATGCAGCGTAGAAACAGATAAACAAATCCGATTATCATAACGCTGCTATTTATTAACAAAACGCCTTTTCACACTTCACTTTCAAAAAGCGCTAATGTTTCAGTTGGCTGACAATGTATCCGTCACATTGTCAAACCATAAATTGTCCGTTTGTGCGTATCCACCATTTTATAGGGGTGGCAATCCTTGACACGACACATCAATCCACAGTGATTTTAATTATTTTTTATATAAAAAATAATCCATCTTAAATTGATGATAAAAAATATAAATTTAATAAATTTGGTCTGAGTATTATTGATTTTTTTTTTCTATTTGGTTTGGCGGGATTTCAGGAGGAAGCTATTGTAATACGGGACTTGTTGGAGTACTTATTACAAGTTGATTCTTTTGTCAATGAGTTATCACTAACTCCCCCCCCCAAAAAAAAAAAAAAACTACATGGATGTTCAAACCTGTAACCCAAGAAATTAATCCATCTCTCTCTCTCTCTTACCAGCTGACTAGTATAGTTTTTTTGTTCAAACAAACCCATCTTATATTAGCAGTCACAAAACGAGAATGCATACAAGATATTTCCGATCGGGTGACCGACAGGAGCTTCAGAGGAAAATTTTCAATCCAACACAAGAGAGAATTGATTGATCATGCTCAAAATATCACGAAGAAGATAGTGATCATCCTCACCACCCTTGACCCAATTAATGATTGTTGTCGAGTCTCCTTCCAATTAACCAAATTCTACCCATGGGAGCCAGTCTCCCTACGGCCTTGAGCCCCTCCCAGGAGCCCTCACCTCCACATCCTCAATCGGAGCCCTCACCTCCACATCCTCAATCGAGACGAGTTACGTAAAAAAATAGCTCCCACCAACATCACGACCCGATATGATTTTGAATAAAGAATCTACTTGCACCTAACAACGTTCCTTGACTCAGTGCAGAAGATCAAACAATCCATTATAGCACGTACGAATTCATCCGAGATTATAGCATAGATCCTCGCCACACAAAAGCGGCTTTTGGAACTTCCCTCAAAGAGTTATTTGTTGCGGTCTAGCTAGATGCTCCACACGGTACAAATCAATAAGTAGAAAAAGGCCATGGTTAGCCTCTCGAGGAGCATTATGAATCACTAAGTACCACTCCTGAACATTAGCCGGAGGGTTACCCAGGATAGGAAGAAGGTCCCAAATGGATTTGACATGGTGGTACCCAAAAAATGGCATGACGAGCATCCTCTGGCGCTCCCGCACACCTGCTACAAAGAGGGTCAAGAGAAATACCACGTTTTATAAGAAGATCTTTAATGGGTAGCCGGTTTCAAACTGAGTTTCCACCCAAAAGCAAACGCCCTTGGCGGTGTCGTGCACCGCCACAAATCTCTCCAATCATTGTTGGGGGGGGGGGGGGGGGGGGGGGGGGGGGGATCAGTTAAAAAACTCAACTCATCATCGTCCAAACAGGTTGCAGCTCACGCATCATTGGTCTGAGTAAATAACTTATAGGCCAAACGTGACTAACTTATCAGGGACCTAACGCACGATGGGCTCCCCATCCTCAGATAGGATGGGGGTACGGTGTTTTATATCCCAGCATCAGATCTGCAACCATACCAATCCTGCCAAAGAGATCAACTAGCGTGGGATTATGGTCAAAGCGGGAGAAGATAGATCCATCGGTAGACCTTCAGGTTTGATCCAACCTCCACACTGTAGGTTAATTAATTTTGAATGATCCCCATTAGGGTTGACAATTTCGGACCCGACACGGAGTTAGCGGGTCTTGGTCAGGACTAAACGGGTTCGGATTGTAAACAGGTCGTAAACGATAGACCCGTTTAATAAACGGGTCGGGTCCGGGTTTAGGGTCTGGACATGGTAGACCCGGAAAGATCTGTTTAGTATTCAACGGGTCGTGTCGGGTCGGGTCTACCCACAATCCGATACTATAATATATAATACCAGCGGGTCTTTCGGGTCAGGTCGGGTCGAGTCGGATTGGGTCGGATCGGGTCAACAGAATAGACCTGGGTGGTAAACGGGTCTTACCGGTCTTAACAGGTCTACCCGTTTATTAGCGGGTCAGGTCCGGGTCTAAGGGTTTTGGACACGACACGAAACTAGACACGGCACGAACCCGACACGGCCCGACCCTTTGCCACCCCTAATCCGCAGGCCGTCCGACATAACCATCTCGACTATAGAGCAACCCTAAGGTTTTCACCACTCCCAAAGATTTACTCCAGCCCCATACTTCAAAGAATATAAAGAACTCCAAATCCCACCACAGTTGGTCGTTATTTCAAAGACCTTCTTACCCATCAGCGCGTGCTCCATCGTGTTTAAAGCTCTAATACCAAGGACACCCTCTGCCTTTGGCTTGGAGATATCTGCCCACTTAACAAGATGAATTCTTTTGGGGTCTCCCTTGGAACTAGAGCTGCCAATTTTGGATCCGACACGATCCGACACGAAGTTAGCAAGTCTGGGCAGGGCTAAACGGGTTCGGGTCGTAAACGGGCTGACACGATAGACCCGTTTAAGAAACGGGTCGGGTCCGGGTTTAGGGTTTTGACACGGTAGACTGTTGGGTGTGTGTTTGAAAACCACACAAAACCCAAAGTGTTTAGTCCCATATCGGTAAGGGGAGAAATCCCCTACCAATTTAAAAGGGAATGCCCACTTTCTCCCACTAGTCATCACACTAGAGGAGGGGCTACACTAGCTAACACACGTGCGCGCGTGCGTGCCGAGCCGGGCCGGGCTTGGGCATGGGCTGGGCGGCGTGTGTGTGTGCGCCCGCGGATCCGGACAAGATAGCACCTCCGAAATGGGCCGGTCCGCACCTGCCCTATTTTTATTTTTTGCTTTTAAGTCCTCCACCATTTATTATTTTATATTTGGGACACTAGCCGTTACGCGAGAAGCGCTGCATGCTAGCCGTTACGGACAGGCTCTCTGCGAGCTGTAATGTGCGGGGTTAATGGGCTTAATCGCAGCCCATGAACCGCTCCCATCTTTCAGCTCTCTATTAATTGCCCGAGGCCTAAATAAGGCTTGGGCATGGGCTGGGCGGTGTGTGTGTGCGCCCGCGGATCCGGACACGATAGCACCTCCGAAATGGGCTGGTCCGCACCTGCCCTATTTTTATTTTTTGCTTTTAAGTCCTCCACCATTTATTATTTTATATTTGGGACACTAGCCGTTACGCGAGAAGCGCTGCATGCTAGCCGTTACGGACAGGCTCTCTGCGAGCTATAATGTGCGGGGTTAATGGGCTTAATCGCAGCCCATGAACCGCTCCCATCTTTCAGCTCTCTATTAATTGCCCGAGGCCTAAATAAGGCCCAGTGCAGCCATAGAGAAGGGACAGTCCGAATATCGAAATTGTTCTCTAATTTCTGCCACTCCCTCTCCCATTCTCTCGTGCTGTGGTGCTGCCCCCTTGCTCCGAGAAGAATCCTTCTCTCGGATCAAAGCTATGCTGCGGTGCTGCCTCCCTGCTTCGAGAAGTTCGTCGAGTCGCTGGATTCCTGCAAGTTGTACGAGGTTCGCAAAACCTTCTTGAAGTCGTGCCGACGAAAAGGAGGTCGCCTGACCGGGGTCGTCGTATCTCCGAGAAGCATTGCCACGAGACCCGCATGAGGGGGGCAATAAGTTTCTTGGGACAGCGCCTACCGTGCTTCGACCACAGGCCAGAGTTTCTAACTCTTCCTTTGTCCTAACATTAGATCTAAATTAATCAACTTGCATCTAATAAAAAAATCTAAATAATTAGAGATAATTTAGATAGATTACTTCTCTCTTTTAGAAAAGTTCGGCAAGGTGAATGACGGTTTCATAGAACCCGCTCTGCCTTGGCAAACAATTTCTAAAAGAATATTGTGACTTGCCTTTGTTTGCGTGAAAAATAATATTTGCTAAATAATCAATTATTTAATATAAAGTATTTGATTAATTCCTAAGTTTGCTAGTTTAGGACAATTATTTTCCAACATAGACCCGATAAGACCCGTTTAAAATTCAACGGGTCATGTCGGGTCGGGTCTACCCGCAATCCGATACTGTAATATATAGTATCAGTGGGTCTATCGGGTTAGGTCGGATCGAGTCGGATCGGGTCAACTGAATAGACCCGTGTGGTAAATGGGTCTAACAGGTCTTATCGGGTCTACCCGTTTATAAACAGGTCGGGTACGGGTTTAGGATCTAAGACACGATTAGTTAAACGGGTCGGGTCCAATCTAGGGGTTTTGGACACGACCCGAAACTAGACACGACACGAACCCGATCCGACACGACCCATTGCCACCCCTACTTGGAACCCCAAAGGAGCTGCCACTTAGCTTTCTCAATGGAGTTAAGCAACCGTTTGGGAACCCATGCATCAGACATAGTGAAAACAGTCATCGAGCACAAAACATGTCTAATTTTTTTCGGAAATTGAGAGAACTTTGGCCTTCCAACCAACCAACTTTTAGGTAGTTTTGATGATAAGATCACACACCAGATTCTTAGAAGATACCAAAAAGTTAATAATTTTTTGGTAGTTTTGATGATATAAACGGACCCTTGACCTTCGATCTTGATGCCCATCCTTCTTGGGATCATTTTTCTATGAAGATGGTGGACCATACATACCCTTTTGACCCAACGTAAAGCAATACTTCTGGAACGTCTCCTTTAGAACTGTTAGATACCCTCACATCTCAAAACCCGGGTCATAAGGGTAGGTCCAAAGAGGGTATATAAAGCGGGTGATGGGTGACTTTCTCACCCATGTGGGATTATCCGTTAACAAGGACGCCACTTTGGGTCAGGTTAGCTGTGGCAAAGAGCATACAGTCATCCGCTAAGAATAGCATCGACAGACCCCTCACATTCAGTTTAGGACAGATGCCCACCAACTCCCCCTTAGAACGGTGAAGTGCGGACACAAATACTAGAGCCGATCACTCTTGTAGAGCATCAAGATAAATCCCCATGGCGATGGAGCAAGTCCGGGATCTTCACAGTCAAGAGCTTCTATGACATTTTATCCGCGAAAGGAGATCCGTTCTCTGCAGCAACTCCCATTTGAAAAAAATCCCTCATCGTGTCCGTATTTTCTCACTCTTGGCAACCAAAGAGAAAATATTGATGAAAGTGAACCTAGTGAAGAGGCATAGCTCAGCTGTAGACAATCCGAGATGCACTTTCTGCGATCGCGAAGAGGAGACAACCTCACCCGTCTTGCTCAAATGCACTTACGCTAGGAAAATCTAGTCAAGTCTAATTGAAAGGTTGCAATTAAGGGGTTTTCCGGCATACCTTAGATTGGATGACGTGGAGGCGGAGATGAGTCGCAAGGGAAATCCGGACGGCTTGGGACATCATAGCGATGGCCACATTCTGGTTGATATGGCTTGAGAGAAATAATCACATTTTCAAAAGAAGGCAACGATCATGCAGTGAAACCCGTGCTATGGCAATAGGATTATTCAGACTCTAGGCCACAATGTTGTCGAGACAAAACTCCCATAGCACCTCTATCTTTGGTAACACTCTTTAATATTATATTAATAAATTGGTCGGGGGCTGCCTAACCCCCCGTCATAATGAGGGATTCTCCAAAATAGAAAAAAAAATGGCAATGGTGAATTTTGCTCAGAAAGTTCTACACTAAACTACCGAACATGCCTCCTAGTTGTCAGTGCCGTCGGCACCCATCTCCGTCGCTGTCCTCCCCTCTCCATAATATAAATAGACCTTTTGATATGATTGTATTTTTTCTTCTATAATATAAATAACCCTTCAAACCCTAGTTAGGATAAGATTTTCCTCTAAACTTTTTCTCTTTGATCTTAGATTCGATATAGCTTGTCTTGTTCGATAATACAATTGGTTAAGATATCATAAAATGGTTTTCCCTTTCAGTAGATTGACAGTAAGAAGAAAATGTTGTTGGTGATTTTGGGCATACATTTAAAATGATTATCAAAACCATGAGGGTTTATCAGATTATTAAGTTTGAAGTAACAATAGCTTAGTAGGCTGAGCTAGGGTTCTTGTGTGGAAGTCTAGATTTCGTAGTAATATTTGACAGTTAACTGTCGAAGGAGAAGGGCAAGAGGAGGTGACGACGACTCCAGCAATGGAAAATATAATGGGAATTGGATGAGTGGCGGCTCCTATAGTGTGGAATGGGGAGGGGAAGAGGAGGAAGGAGAGGGGAGGGCACCAAAAGAGATGGGTGCCGGAGGCATTGACATTGGGGAGGCGTCAAGGGTGTGCTAGTGACGGACACGTTGGAAAGAGATTTGGAGGGGATGGGGTATGCTGGGAATGAATAATGGGTTATGATATAGAGGGGTATTCTTGCCATAAAATAAAAAGAAATGGTTTCCCATAAAAAGCAAGGTATACTATCACTTTTTGGCTGCGAATAAAATTTCTCTAGCTTTTTTTTTTCCTGGGCACGCGTCATACATATTATAGATGGTGGGCCTATATGCAACCCACAAAATACCAAAGGCAGCACAATCTCGTACTTGCCCAAAGGCAGCCATCTCACTACCACCCATCGTCGGCTACATGCAAGATGCCACCCACTGTCGCCACCAGCAACCCACCACCACAGTCTCCTCCTCCTTATTTTTTTCTCCCCTTATTCTTTCTCATCCCCTTTCCCTCCTCCTCCCCCTAGAAATCACAACACATAGCCACACCAGGCTGAATGTATCTATTGTGCAATAGGTGCATTCGGTATCCATGGCTGAATGCACAAGAGGTCCATTCGGTCTGGCGTGATTGAGTGTCGTTGTTGTTCAGAGGAGGAGGAGGAGGAGGAGGAGGAGGGAAAAAGGAAGACGAGGAGGAAGGAGGAAGGAGGAAGGAGAATGGAATGAGGACGAAGGAGATGGGCTGGTGACGGTCTGCACACACACAACAGAGGCAAACATCAGAGTAGCCCTGCCCCCACTTCATGGGTCTGGTTTGTCAAAAAATAAAAGTAAATATAGTATAGTTTGTCTCCGAAAGCTTAGCTCATAGACACTTAACCCCACTATAGTTTTAAAGCTGCATTTTACGTCCCACGACTACCTCGAGGCAGCCTCGCACAATCTCACGATTCAAATTGTATTCTTTGAGACTATCCCTGCCCACTCCAGCCATCCTCAGCCGAAACATATCTCTCTCTCTCTCTCTCTCTCTCTCTCTCTCTCTCTCTCTCTCTCTCTCTCTCTCTCTCTCTCTCTCTCTCTCTCTCTCTCTCTCTCTCCACGATTTTTTGTGTAATGTTTTTTTGGATGGAAGATTTTTGTGTGCTTATAAACTAAAAACGAGTATTTTTGTAAACAATTCAAATCTTTTGTTTGTAGAAATTGAATTAAAACTTTTAAAACCAAGCAAAGGTTGCCTCCACTAGAGTGAATTCTCAGCTCCGCCACTGGCGGGGTCGGGCGGGCGCTGTCCGAACATGAGCTGCCCTAAGGTATTTCATGGGCTGTATACAGCCACACCCAATCACAGACCTCACCGGTCGGCTCGCCACCACGTGTCGGGGAAAACCCGGACCGCGGCATTGGTCGTGGGTCAAAAGAGTCCATAGCGCCGGGACGCGACCGCTTCCCGCCCCATGGAGTCAACAATCCCAACCTTTCAAATCCCACAGTTAGAGAGAGAATTCAATTCCCGGTTGCTGCCTTTCTCTGACCCCTTCCATTCTCCCCTCCCTTCAGAGTTCAGACTCTCTTCATTTTTTTACCCCATTCCATCACGCGAGCCTTTGACGGGTCTTTTTCAAAATCAGTTAAGAAATAAATATCAAACCTGATGACCCAACTCCCCCCCCCCCCCCCCCCCTCCTTCTACATAAATAGAGGGAGGAACCGGCCATTAGATTCCACAGTGGGTTCTCTCAAGCTTCTTCTGTGTGCTCGCCTCGTACCGGGGAGGGAGGAAGAAAGGGAGTGACTCGATCAAGAGCACAAACACAACCCTCTCTGATCTTCCCTCTTCCCCTTGGTCTCTCTCCCACAACCACAGCAAGAGCCCAACAAAGGTACTAACCACTTGCCAAACTTGGCTCTTGTGATTCTCCTCGATGGGTTTCGATCGGATTCAATGAATCGACCCGGATAGGGATAGAGGTTTATGGTCTGTTTGGATACGCTTCGGATCCGGGATTCTAAGATTATGAACAAAATTTTCCGGAGCCCCAAATCGAGGTTCTGGGCTCCAGAGTCTTTTTTTTTTGGGGATTCGGAGATTCTGGGCACCAAGAATCACAGAATCAGAATCCTATCCAAAGAGGGCCTGTATGATGTTGGTTTGTCGGCTGTTTTGGTTGATCTTTGCTTCCTATCATTTCTTTAGTTCAATTACCAAAAGAAACCTGCAGGGATTTCTTTTCGGGTCGGGTTTTGATCTTAGATTTGTTGTATGCTTGCCTTGTTCGATAATATAATTCGGCTTAGATGTTGCAAAATGGTTTTTTCCTTTCGGTATAGATCGACGGTAAGAAGAAAACGCCGGCGGTTTTGGTCATACATCTATGTTGATTATCAAAATCATTAGGGTTTGCCGGATTGTTTAGTTGGAAGTAACGGCAGATTAGTACGCCGAGGGCTTAAATCATAGAAAATAACATAATTTTTTTTAATTAGAGGTCTGTTTTGCATGATCGACGACGTCAACGCGGTGAATAAAATACTAATCGGAGAGAATGATGAAGCTTATAATTTTTTTTAAAAAATCATCTAAACAAAATTTGTGCGCCTTTCAAATCATCTAATCCGCTTCGACTATTCGATTCTTGCAGGTAATTCAGCGGCTGATCGAAAAGAAAAAAAACTCAAAGTTTGGAGTTTTGATTCCACCATCAATCATCTAGTTTGAGTTTGAGGTAAACTGAGAAGCTTGGAAGCATCAAACACAAACAAGGTGGAGTGAGTTGAAGATAGATAAACATAAGAATGGTTTCAACTGGGAGTGGTGAGAGGGAGCAAGTACTGAAGAAGGATGGGCCTAGTAGCAGCATGAAGCTCAAGGACTTCATCCCCCTCGACATCGCCGGCGACCAGAGCCACTTAGTTCAGACACACAAGAAGAAGAGGTTTCTTGATTTCTTGAAAGCTCACCCACCCAGAGATTGGTTCCTCAAGCTCGGGTTCGTCGGCCGATTGTCGCCTTACTCCTTCTTGAAGAGGAATGGGTCGCAGGCGAACGGCCCCTCGCCGTTAGACCCTCCGCTCGGCGGCAGCGCCAGCAGGCGACGACGGAGGCCCTTCCGCGTGCCGTTCGTCCGGAAGATCAACTGGCCGGCCTTGTTCAGCTACTTCAAGAACTGGGCGAAGCACCCCATGAACATGGCTCTCCTCGTCTGGCTCTTCTTCGTCGCGTCCGGCCTCGTCATGCTGGCGCTCCTCATGACCGGCCTCCTCAACGGCATCATCACGGACAGCGGCATCAGGAAGCGGTGGACGGAGATCATGAACCAGATCCTCAACGCGCTCTTCACCATCATGTGCCTGTACCAGCACCCCAAGCTCTTCCACCACATCGCCGTCCTCTGGCGGTGGACGCCGAAAGACGTGGCGGAGGCGAGGGCGGCGTACTGCAAGGACGGGGCCCGGCGGCCGCACGAGCGTGCCCGCATCGCCTTCGTCCTGTTCCTCCTCCACGTCACCTGCTTCTCCCAGTACCTGCTCTGCGGGCTCTACTGGGGGTTCACGAGCAACACGCGGCCCGACTGGGCGACCTACCTCTGCATGGCCCTCGGGACCATATCGCCGGTCGTCGCGGCGCTGTACGCGTTCTACAGCCCGCTAGGGAAGAAGGTCGAGTCCGAAATCGACGAGGAATCGCAGCGGGAGGGATCCACGGCGGCCAAACCGGCTGCGAACGAGCTGCGGAATTACAGCAAACGGGTGGTGGTCACGAAACCGGACTGGGCCGGAGGGCTGTTCGACTGCAGGGACGACCTCACCGTCGCCTACCTCTCCTTCTTCTGCACCTTCTGCGTGTTCGGGTGGAACATGGAGCGGCTCGGGTTCGGCAACATGTACGTCCACATCATCACCTTCATCCTCCTCTGCATCGCGCCCTTCTGGGTCTTCAACGTCTCGGCCCTCAACATCCACGACGACACCGTGCGGTACATGGTGGCGATCTCCGGGATCGTGCTGTGCTTCTTCGGGCTGTTCTACGGCGGGTTCTGGAGGATTCAGATGCGGAAGAAGTTCAAACTTCCCGCCAACCCCTTCTGCTGCGGCTTCCCGGTGGTGACGGACTTCATGCAGTGGCTCTTCTGCTGGTCCTGCTCGCTGGCGCAGGAGGTGAGGACGGTGAACTTCTACGATATCGAGGAGGACAGCTTCTGCCAAAGGGAGGCGGCGGAGGCGGAGGAGAGCCGGCGGCCGGTGCTGGCTCCGCTCCCCAGAGAGGGCGGAGCGGGGCCGTTGATCAAGCCCTCGAGCTTCGAGCCCTCGGCTCCGAACCTGCCGAGCCTAGCCAAAAGCGGGGAGGATCCTACCATGACACCGCCTGTCCCGCCTCTGATTCCAACCGCAGATACCCAGCAAGCAAAGAGTTAAAACGTTTTTTTTTTTTTTTTTTGGCTTTTCAAAAATATATATTTATATATCAAAGTATAGAGAAAATTCATTTCGTTTTCTTTTTTATTAACAATAAATAAACTGATGTAAGTAGAAATTGTAATCCACCCGACTCTGATTCCATATATAACTTGTTCAGTTTGGATTGAAATATGATTATTGAGCAGTACTCGCTAGCTACATTTGGCAAACGCACTAGCGAACCACAACTTAAGAATAGGGAGGCCTTTGGAGCTTAAATTTTGTCGAACAGATCCCTACTAGGAGGAGGCCAAGGGGCACACAGGTAGAGTGGCCAATCGGAAAGCTCCGAAAGTGACTAGGAGGAGGCCAAGGGGCACGCAGGTACCTCTGAATCATAACCTCGCAAGGGAGCTACATAAGGGGAAGGGGCGCGCACGAGATTGACGGTCAACTAGGGTTCTTAATAAGTGAAATTGAATATTGGGCTCCTTATAAGCTACATTTAGATCGCCGAATTAGGTAGGCTCTAAACCGACGACCAAGCCTAATGCAACTGTATGATGGTTGTTTATAGATTGTCTAAAACAAAAAAAAATAATAATGGGGTAATGTCGTTATGGTTCCTGCAAAAAGATCGGTGGAGTGAAAATGACAGAAAGAAGATGGGATTCGCCTAAGATCTCTACTCAACGGATTGGTTCAATGAAAAAGCCTACCAAAAGCCCAAAATACCCTCATCTTTTTCTCATTTCTCCGTAGCAAAATACCCTCCCCTTTCTTCCACTGACTGTGCAATAGTCAAAGATATCGACCAGCGAAGGAGGGGAGGGGCACCAGGTGGAGTGGCCAATCGGAAAGCTCCAAAAGTGACTGGGAGGAGGCCAAGGGGCACGCAAGTACCACTGAATATTGGGGCGCGCACGAGATCGACGATCAACTAGGGTTCTTAATAAGTGAAATTGAATATTGGGCTCCTTATAAGCTACATTTAGACCAGGTATTTTCATCCATTGTAATCAGCCACTACAATTTGGGTCGCCAAATTAGCCTACTATATTTGGCCGCTAGGCAGCTGATTATAGTTTTAGAATTTTTTTTAAAAAAAGGACATAAGTGGCCATATTGACATTGCCCATGTTAACTTAGGCCAATCCATCAACTATGTTAACTTGGGCCAATGCAGATAGAGGCACAACAATGCTTGGATCTTAGAGCCTTCCTTCCATTCCTCTCAGAGCATCTCCAACGTAGGCCTCCAAAGCCTCCAAATATGGAAGAGATTCCCTTTTGGAGGGTGGTCATCTCCAACCACCCACCCTCCATTTCTTCCAACTATTTTTATAATATTATTAAACTATATAATATATTTTTAATAATCGTCAATAAATGTTATTAATACTAATTCTGTCTTTAGAAAAAAAAAAAATATATACCAGTGGAAAGGCCTTGCCAAGAGCTTTAAAATGAGACTAATAATAAATGATTTTAAAATTAGATTTAAATTAATAATTTTTTAATCAAATAAATATAGTAATATAATGATAATTTTAAAATTAACAAAAAACTATTTAATATTAGTCTCATTATGAAGGTATCAATGAGACCTTTCCAAAGGTATAATTTTTTTTTAAAATGGATTAGATGATTTAAACTTATATCAATTTAATATAATTAATGAATTTATCTTAAATGATACAAATGTAATAAGTAAAAAGACTATTTGATATTTTTGGAGTGTTTTGGATAATTTTTAAAAATTACTAGTATTTTGGAGGGTGGTCTCTAAAACCCATCAACCGTCCAAGTTTGGAGGCCGGATCTCCAAATCTCCAAAATGGAGGTGGAAATGGAGGCCGGTTTGAGTGCCATTAACCTCCATTTTGAAGATATAGAGGTCGGTTGGAGATGACCCATCCCAGCATCTCTTCACCTTTCTTGCTGGTGTCATTGTGGGCAGTTGAAAGGTTTGGGACACCAGCCTATCTCAAAATAATAATAATAATGATAATAATAGTAATTAAAAGTTATATACATCATAGAGACTTCCCAATAATCATATTCAAAATTTGCAAGCTTTCTGTTGCAACAAACTCAGTGTGCGAGGAAATCTCTATTTCAAAAGGGGTAGGATAGTGAATAGGAATTTTCTTGGGTTAACATGTGAGAGGTCCCTGACAACATAACCATTCTATGAACAGGAATCTCTGAAGTTTTTTTTAACCTAAAATCCCTGTTTATTTTAATCCTTTTTTTTTTCCTGTTCTCTTCTCCCATCTCTCTTGACGCGACCACCGCCAGTGAAAAGGAAAGAGGTGGGGCTCCAGCTGGTGCATCGCATCCCACCGTGACGGCGGCCACCGCCAACCGTGCATCGTATCCCAACCCGACGGTAGCCACCGCCTGTGAGGAGGGAGGAGGTGGGGCTCCGGCTGGTGCATCGCACCCCAGCCTGATGACAACCACCGCCAACCGGTTCATCACACCCCAGTCCGACGGTAGCCACCGTCGGTGATACAAGAGGAGGTGGAGTCCAACGACAGCGAGCAAATCCGATCAGTTCAGTGTTCACTGATTCGATGGCATTGCAAAAAAAATTAAAAACACAAAAAAATATATGTTCGTCCACGGACTTTCAGCATCCTTTAGCTTAATTGGTTTATTATGAAGGTATTGATGAGACCTTTCCAACGGTATAATTAACATATTCAATATAAGTCTTATTATGAAGGTATCGATGAGACCTTTCCAATAGTATAATTCTTTTTAAAACTGGATTAGTGGATTTAAACTTATATCGATTTAAAATAATTAATGAATTTATCTTAAATGATACAAATGCAATAAGTAAAAGACTATTTGATATTTTAGGGGTGTTTTGGATATTATTTTTAAAATGAATAGTGTTTTGGAGGTGACTTTCAAAACCCACCAACTCTTCAAATTTGGAGGCTGGATCTTCAAATCTTCAAAATGGAGGTGGAAATGGAGGCCGGTTGGAGTGCCATCAACCTCCATTTTGAAGATATAGAGGTATGTTGGAGATGACCCATCCCAGCATCTATCCACCTTCCTTGCTGGTGTCATCGTGGGCAGTTGAAAGGTTTGGGACACCGGCCGATCTCAAAAAAAAGTAATAATAATAATTAAAAGTTATATACATCATAAAGACTTCCCGATAATCATATTCAAAAGTTGCAAGCTTTCTGTTGCAACAAACTCTGTGTTCGAGGAAGTCTCTATTTCAAAAGGGGTAGGCTAGTGAATAGGAATTTTCTTGGGTTAACATGTGAGAGGTCGCTGACAACATATCCATTCTATGAACAAGAATCTCTGAAGTTTTTTTTTAACCTCAGATCCCTGTTTATTTTAATCCCAAATTATTATTATTTTTCTGTTCTCTTCTCCCATCTCTCTCGACGCAACCACCGTCGGTGAAAAAGGAAAGAGGTGAGGCTACAGCTGGTGCATCGTATCCCACTCCGACGGCAGCAACCGCCGACCGTGCATCGTATCCCACCCCGATGGCAGCCACCGTCGGTGAAAGAGGAAAGAGGTGGGGCTACAGCTGGTACATCGTATCCCACTCCGACGGCAGCAACCGCCGACCGTGCATCGTATCCCACCCCGACGGCAGCCACCGCCGGTGAGGAGGGAGGAGGTGGGGCTCCGACTGGTGCATCGCACCCCAGCTCGACGACAGCCACCGCCAACCGGTTCATCGCACCCCAGTCCGACAGCAACCACCGTCGGTGATACAGGAAGAGGTAGAGTCTGACGACGACGAGCAAATCTGATCAATTCGATGTTCACTGATTCGGTGGTATTGCAAAGAAAATTAAAAACACAATAAAAAATATGCTTGTCCACAAACTTTTAGCATCCTTTAGCTTAACTGGTTTATTTGTCAGGGACGGCTCACTAAATTCCCCAATCTTCTTTGGTATCATATGGAGCCAAAAACGTGGGAAGACTGAACATAGGAAGCTGTGTGAACAGTTTCCCTTGTTTATTGACATTGGGACTGATGGCTGCTATCTGGTCCATAAAAGAGGCTAATAATTTGGAGGTCAAATGTCACACCATATGTGCTTTGATGACTTGAAAGGCATATCTATCTGTACTATAATATAAGCCAGGCGTCCCTAACATGGCGCCCCGTTGGGCAGAAAATCCTTCTCTCTTAATTAGGGCTGGCAATTTTGGACCCGACACGACAGACACGAAATTAGCTGATCTGGATCAGGGCTAAACGGGTTCGGGTCATAAACGGGTCGACACGATAGACCCGTTTAATAAACGAGTCGGGTTCAGGTTTAGAGTATAGACACGGTAGACCCGTTTAAAATTCATTGGGTCGTGTCGGGTTGGGTCGGGTCGGGTCTACCCGCAATCCGATACTATAATATATTTAGTATCAGCGGGTTTATCGGGTTGTGTCGGATCGGGTCAACTGAATAAACCCGTGTGGTAAACGGGTCTTATCGGGTCTATCCGTTTACAAACGGGTCGGGTACGGGTTTAGAATCTAGACACGATTAGTTAAACGGGTTCGGTCCGAGTCTAGGGGTTTTGGACACGACCCGAAACTAGACATGACACGACCCATTGCCACCCCTAGTCTCAATCCTCTGTATATACCATGCGGCACCCAAGGGAAACAGAGACACAGCAACCTCTCTCCCAGGTTCCCACTAGCCTATAGTATAAGCAGAGCCATTATAGTAGTGCTACAGTAGTCTGAAGGAAGTTTGATAGGGACCTCTCGATGAAGGCTCGATTAAGGTGTGAGAATGTAATGCCATGGGAAACTTTTTTTTTTTTAAGAGAAAGGAGATGAGGGGGTGTTCGAACTAGACCCCTACCGGTTTATTAAAAAAGAAGAGGAAAGTACAAGAACAAGACACGAAGAGATCAAAACACAGTACAGAGAAAAGAGTCCAGGCAAGATCCTGCTACTTTCGTGAGGGCTGATATCCACGAAAGCATAAGGTATTTCACCTGCTGAAGCATCCCTTCCAAAGAGGTTGTGGCGCCGTTGAAGATTAAGCGATTCCTGGCAGACCATATCACCCAGCAAACCGCCACAACCAGAATGTCCCACTCCGGGCGCATTTGCTTCGGAACCCACTTCCTGCGCCACTTAGTCCAGAGAGAACCAATAGTCGCCAGACGGCCACCCAAAGAAAGCTTGGTCTGTAATCTATCCCAAATCAGTTTGGAGGAGGAGCAGTTCAAGAGCAGATGGTTCACAGTCTCAAGCGGGTGATCACAGAAAGGGCAAGAGAACTCAGGGAGGTTAGGGTGCTGCCGCCTCTGGAGATTAGCCCGAGTGAGGATACAGCTATGCAGAGCTAGCCACATAAAAATTCTGAAGCGTAACGGGGCCCAAGTACGCTACAATACCTTAGCAAAGGGACTCACCGTACCACCAAAATTGAGGAATTGATAGAAGGACTTCACGGAGAAGGAGCTTGCCGAAGACCATCGCCAACTGGCTCTATCATTGTCTGGCTTGATAGAGACAAGGCTGGGGAAAATCATCAGATTACTCAAGGATTGAGAGAGAGAGGGAGAAACCTCAGCCAGAAAGCAAAGCCTCCAGACGGTGACGCCATTCTCAATAGAACACTGCGAGCAAACTGTAGCTGAGGTCCGCCTAGCATGAGCGTACAACTCCGGGAAGAGACTACACAAAGGCATCTCCCCGAGCCACCTATCTTCCCAAAACCGAATAATCCTATCGTTGACAAGCATCAGCTGGTTGCCACATTTGTAAACTTGGCCCACCTTCATAATACCCCGCCAGAAGTGGGAGATCTTCCCCGTTCGTCTGCTATGCACATGAAGAGCAAAGTATCTCGCACAGATAATCCTACTCCGGTTATCATCTTGATCTTGCTGAAGACACCACCACCATCTGCCGAGCATCGCCCTGTTGTGGTCTCGAAGGTGAATAACCCTCAGGCCTCCTTGATCCTTCGGTTTACAAACCGCACCCCAATTCATCAAATGATAGGAGCCTGAGTTGCCCGCCGCCCCTCTCCATAAGAAGGAGCTACGCAAGGAGTCGATTCTCTTGATCACCCAAGAGGGGAGGTAGAAGAAGGCCATGTAGTAGGACGGGATTGCTGAGAGGACCGAGTTGATCAGAGTAAGGCGCCCCCTGATGGATATGTGTTTGCCTTTCCAACCTTCTTGCCTTGCTTCCACTTTCTCAATAAGTTTATGTCAATCCGACCGTCGGAGTTGTTTGTCATTAATTGGTAGCCCCAGGTACCTCGGCAATAAATCAACCCGACAATTAAGAATCCCAGCAAGGCAGTTACCTCTGTTCTGATCCAGTCCCAAATAAAAAGCAGATGACTTTGAGAAATTGATCTTCAGGCATGTCAACAACTCCAACAAGTATAAGATAATTTTAAAAACTGCAGCCTGAGCCCTGCTAGCCCCACAGAAAACCAACGTGTCATATGCAAAATGTAGATTGGTCACCGCCCAAGAAGGATCCCCATTACCTAAAATGAAGCCTCTGGATACCGAACGCCTGACGATAGTGTCAAGACATCGATTGAGAGGATAAAGAAAAATTAATGGGGACAGCGGGCAACCTTGCTTCAACCCCCGGCCCGGTTTGAAGCTATTGGATAAGGCGTCATTAACGGAGCAGGATATCCTAGCCGAATATAAGCATTTCTAAATCCATCCTATCCAGCTATGAGAGAAACCTTTCACCCAAAGTACTGCCAAGATGAAAAACTCCAGTTAAGCCTATCAAACGCTTTCTCGAAGTCTAGTTTGAGAAGGAGACCTTCAAATTTTATCTCTTTCAGATGGTAGATAAGTTCTTGGGCAGCAACATCACTGTAACATCCACCCCAAACACACAAGATTTTGTCCGCTTTGCCCATGATCGCACGAGAACTTCCCAAGGTGATCACCCATCCTAGTACTACTCTCGCCCGAGCACGCTTAACTACGGAGTTCTAACGAAATATGTAGCGGCGCACGGTTTTAAAACACATCTTCTATATTTAGGAGGGGAAATTATATAAGTAGCTCAGGATCTTCTTTTTCCAGGCGATATGGGGCTAACTCATGGCCTTGTACACCTCACCACACCTCATCCATCTTGGCATCCTAGCCTCAGGAGTCTTGGCTATTGGCCTATTGGATCTTGACAGTCACAATCTACCCCCTCATAGCGAGGAGAACCAGCTCTGATACCATTTTCGCACATCCATCCCAAACACACAAGATATTGTTCGCTTTGCCCATGCCCACACAAGGACTTCCCAGGGAGGTCACCCATCCTAGTACTACTCTCGCCCGAGCACGCTTAACTACGGATTTTTTTCGAAATCCGTAGCGGCGCACAGTTTTAAAACGTGTCTTCTATGTTTGGGAGGGGAAATTATATAAGTAGTTCAGGATCTCCTTCTCTCCAAGCGATGTGGGGCTAACTCGTGGCCTTGTACACCTCACCTCGCTTCACCTCACCCATCTTGGCATTACAGCCTCAGGAGTCTTGGCTCTTGGCTCTTGGCCTATTTGATCTTGGTCATCACAAACACTATCGAGGGTCATGCGGCCAGTAATGAAGGCCGATTGGTTACGGCTAGTAAGGCTCTCTATGACACCTACTGGACGGTTGGCTAAGATCTTAGAAATGATCTTATAGAGACAGTTAGAGAGGCTGATAGGTTTATAATCAGATATGTGCTCAGCGTCTTTCCTCTTTGGGATAAGAACTATCCATGAGTGGTTGATGTAGTGGATACTGATCCTGTTCGCAAAGAAGTCGTGAAGAAATCTACATATGTCCGGCTTCAGAAGATCCTAGAATCTCTAGTAAAAGAGCATAGAAAACCCATCTGATCCTTGAAGCTTTAATTAATGAAAAAATTGTCCCTCTTTAACCCCTCTAGCAAGAGTATCAATTCGTGGGAAGAGTGCCACCATACCTTAGACAAACTTGGGGTATCTTTTGCAAGGATTTTCTCACATACTAGTAGCCATGAGGATCTGGTATGCAACTGAATTTTGCAGCTGGTTAAGCTATGGCCATTCTATCTTCCTGGTAGATGGAGAGATGATGTTGCTTCTTTGTGCAATTCAGTTATAATAGTGTATTTTGCATGTTTTCTTTTAAATCTTTGTAAGTTATAACCTTTTATTTTATCCAATAAACGGGTAGGGGTCCATGCCAAACCCCCTGTCCACATAGGGATGGCAGCGGTCTGGTTTAAAATCGAAAATCATGATAAACCGCACCGCATGGTGCGGTTTTGGTTTGGCAAAATTTAAAACCGTCACGGTGCTTTGCGATTTCGGTGTAGCGATGTGGTTTCGGTTTTGATAAATAGCGGTGCACCGCACCGTATGGTGCAGTTTCGATTTTACATAGCTGTACACCATCGCGGTGTGGTGCGGTTTTGGTGTAGCGGTTCGGTGTTGTGGTGCGATTTTGATTTTACCCGAAATTGCACCGTTGCCATCCCTGCGTCCACACAAGAGGGATTTCTCAAAAAAAAAAGAATCAATTCGTGTATATAGAATCCGGATGTTGACACAAATAACTGTCGAAATTATTACTCTTTGCTACAGTGATGTCACTGTAGCAATTTTTTAATAGCGAGATTTTTCAAAAATAAATTGCTATAGTGATTTTAGCATGCTACAGTGATTTTAGCATTCTACAATATTTCGGACTACTACAGTGATTTCGGTTAGGTTTAGGGTTAGGATTCACTATTAGGGGTATAGAATTAGGGTTAAGGGGGTTCACTATTTAGGGTATAGAATGAGGTTTATGGTTCACTATTTAGGGTATAGAATTAGGTTTAGGGTTAGATTAACGAATCGATACTCTTGTCGATGACGAATTGATACTCTTTACTAGTGACGAATGGGAGGGACAATTTATCATTTGAAAGGGAAAAAACAATGGAAAACTTGTTGTAACACGTGCTTTTATGGAGGGACTTAGTGCAATATTGAAACATTGCTTTCCTTTAGCTAATCTATATAACATGACATGTCAGTTTTGTGCTGACTAAACAAAATGAAAGCTGACTAGGACAAAAATGAACCGAATAGATCTAACCATTTGTTCAAAAATCAACGCACGTTCTCTATTTCCCCGTCAACCAACTTCTTCCCCTTGGTTTCAAATCCCGACCCATTTAAACTGTACTAAACCCCTAAAAGCCCAGCCCATTTAAACTACACTAAACCTGATCGTTCATCCCGTGATTATTGTTCGCATCAACGGCTATAAACCCGCCTGCTGAAATTTCGGCCGCCCCAAACCATCAGATTGATCTCGAGGAATCCGTTTGAATAGAGACAGTTGTGATTGATCGATTATAGGAGGAGGGGGAGTTTGTCATGCCGAAGGCGCCCACTTCGTGCCAATCGGCACGGACGAGGAAATGAGTGTCCCTATGAATGCCGGTGTTGTCGTCGAAAATGTTTTGTTGCCGAAAGCATTCAGGTGTGTTGCTGTCGAAGGCGGCCCGTTGCAGTGCCGACAGGCACGGGCATGCACTAGTATAATATATGATAAAAGGACTTAAGACTAAATCTCCAAAAAAAAAAGTGATGTTGGGATCAAACCTGATGGGAATCCAACACACAACCTTCTGATATGGAGTTTACTATTGAAACCTATGGTCTCTTTATTCTTAATAACCTAATCGTTAATAGATAATTAGCCGAACTTCGATATTGAAGTTGTGGGGTTTAAGCATGGAAGATTAGCAATAACTAAGGGGGTTGAAAAGTAATAACCTATCTGATAATTCAGGTGAGTTGCCGAAAACACTTATGAGGAAGCAAGTCTAAGTAGGCCAAATGGACTCCTATATTATCATATTAATTTGTGAAGAAAATAATTGATTTCCTATGATAAATTGTGGCCTCATACAAACCTAACCGACCTTTAGCTATTAGTCCATAGTAGGGGTGGCAATCCTTGACCCGACCCGCCAACCCGAGCCGAAGTTAGCGGGTTTGGATTTGGCCTAAACGGGTTTAGGTCATAAACGGGTCAGCCCAATTGACCCGTTTATTTAATGGGTCGAGTTCGGTTTGTACTTATAACCCGACTTGATCCGTTTGCCAAATGGGTTGTGTCAATCCGACCCGACCCAACCCGATCAAACCTAGCCCAATCCGACCTGTCTTAACCCAACCCGACATGTTTACATAGGTCTTGTTGACCCAACCCGAGCCAACCCGACCCGTTTAGTAAACAGGTTAAACGGGTCAAGTCGGGTCAACTTGTTTATTAGGCGGATCGGGTTTGGGTTTAAGGTTTTGACCCGTTTATTAAACGGGTTGGATATCTTGCCCTTATACCTATGTCTCGACCCGACCCGACCCGACCCATTGCCACCCCTAGTCCAACTTACTGCTAGGCATGGATTGCAGCAATGGTGGGTTGAGGAAAAAGCTTTTTTATGTTTAAAATGTTTATTATAATTTAAGAAAACATTTATTGATTCAATTTGCAATATCGAAGGTGACTTCTTTAATCATGCCGAAATGTTCGAAGGTGACTTCTTTAATCATGCCAAAATGTAGTGTTGGGAAATCCTAACTAATGAAGAATAAAAATATACACAAAAATCAATCAGAAAACACGCACCGATAGACAAAACATTTACCATTTTCGAAAAATGAAAAAAAAAAATCATGGAGCTGCATCAAAATCCACTACACTCACGGACAAAAATGAAAAACATAGGCAATAGAGATTAGAGATGTTTGGGTTCCAATGCCTCATTAGATTTAACTTCATATGGATCTTATTCTTAGTTGCCAGAAGAAAGAAAAGCTTGATTTTTAGAGATACCTTCGTCCTCCATATTGCCAACGAGGGTAAGGAAACCAGACTATCAAGCACTAGATGGCAGTAAAAAGATTTGACAGAGAAAGATCCCGTAGAACGCCAATCATACTTCAAGTATGCAATACATCACATATATAGATATTTACATGTAATATAATAAGTCTTTTACATAGTAATTGCACGTGTAAGTATATAAAAGCCGTTTACAATTTTTTTTTGATAGAATCATGAGGGATCTATTCAAGGCGCCCTCATACCCATTGAAAAGTTGAAATTACAACCAAAGATAGTGTGATTCAAAGTTGAGGAAGACTCTTCCCCATTCATACAATTGATATGACTAATATTAAGAGTGCGATGATCTGATTTCTTTCGAAGGATGAGATCCACAATGCAATTCGAAGTGTTTTCAGAAACAATAGCATTATTAGAATCCACTGAAGAGGAAGCTAACTCATGAGCACATGAATTTGCTGATATGGGGATTTTGCTAGGACTAAAACCCTATTATTCTGAAAGAGGAATCTGCAATCATCCAGAATGTTGTAGATACGCCAAGGAGTACTATCCGCGGGAAGCGAAAGAAGGCTAATAACCTCATAATTGTCCCCTTCAATAATACCATCCACTATGTTTAGTTGCGCCATTGCTGAGAGACCTTCTCTCAATGCTAGAGCTTCTCCTTCTAGAGGAGTGCAGTGCGAAAAAATCTTGGTGACACTAAGTATATGGTCTCTCTTTGTATCTCGAATGACAACCCCAATAGCACATCGATCATCACGGATGGCGGCATCTACATTGGCCTTCAGCCAATTAGGAGGAGGTGAGAGCCAAATGGTATTATTACCTATACTTTGTTGTGGTCCGACAGTTTCAATGGAATCTTCAGTAATCATGACTCCATGTTAACTGAAAACTCTCTCACTCGATCAATGATTCTGATAGGATCAGGTTTGGTTCCTTCAAAAATTTTCTCATTTCGAGTTTTCCAAATAAACCAAAGGACGATGGAAGCTGCCCTGAACAAGTTATAGCCATCTTGAGAAAATGAAAGAAAATAGGAGATCCATTGAGTATAGTCCCTACGATTACCTCTGACATCAAGCTGAATTGAAGATACAAACCAGACATCATTCACAAACGGACAATCAAAGAAGAGATGAGTCATCGTTTCTGATTCAGAGTCACATAAGTTACAACTGTTGTCAATATGTGGTATTCTACGGTGAATCAATTCTTGAACAGGAATTATCCCCGACAGTGACCTCCAAATGAATAATAAGATCCGTGGGGATAATGATTTGATTTTCCAAAGCTTATTCCACTCTTTAAAAAAGTCTTGCCGAGAAGACGAGGCTTGAGATTTGAATTAGGGCTCGAGTAGACCGACCCAACCCGAGAACCGAACTCATATATATTAGGCCACATATATATGTCACGGGTTGGACTTTTGGGCTACATCATACTAGTACCCAAGTAAACATTAGTTGTTTACTAATGTTAAACCAACTACCAAGAGAACTCTCAACGGGTGGCTAAAGCCGTGGACCGCCAGCTTACTAATAAATAGCCGATTGTCATTATTTTTTTAGACCAACTAACAACCCAAGAACCGACCCGAACCAACCCGATCTTAGTGTGGGTTGGGTTGGCTCAGGTCTATGCCCAAGTCGGGTTGGTTCGGGTTTCAATATGGTAGAACCGAACTAGTTCGGTTCGGTTCCAGATTAGCTCAAACCCGAACCAACCTGACTTGAGTTGCACCCCTAATACCCGCAATGTGTCATACTACATACAATCAATGTCATAATCCTATGTACCAAATAAAATAAAAAAAATCATAATATGAGAGGTCGTAGGCGAAAGGCTCACTTCTCTCAAGGCGACTGAAGCAGTAGGCTAATTATCACGATTTTGCCTTGGGTCGGATCCGATATAAAGCCTTTAACTTAGTCGCCTCAAACTATGATATCACCATGGTTCGTGGTCTGGCCATCGACACCTGTTATGTCCGGCCGTTTGGACGGTTCCGAATTGTTGAGATCTTCAAACCACTGGAAGAACCCCTAGGAGCTCCCATCATAAGAGCTAGGTGATCAAACAAGTGGTGACAAGTTTCGATGGCTGGACTCTGAACCACAATGATTCTGTGGTTCGGGGCAACTATTTTAAGCCATTTGGATCCGATACCTCGAAAAAATAAAGCGGAGGATATATCTACCACTAGAAAAAAATAAATAAATAAAATAAATGAAAGAACAAACGGTCACCTTTGCTTTGAACTTTTCTAGTGTGGACTTTATTTGCTAGTAAAGTGCATTCTCCTAACATGGAATAATGAATAAATAAAAATTAGTTAGGAAGAATTTATATTCATTAGTCATATAAACTCCAAACTTTTTGTTAGTTGATTTTTTTTTGTGCGATGGTTTGCTAGGTCTGGATTGAAAAATCTATCCATGACACCTTAGCTTGCGACGAGATCAATGGCGGCAAAAAGTGAGAAAGAAAAATCTATCCGGAGATTGAAACAGGAGAGGCAGTCGCTGCTGTTTGTTAATTCTATAATCCCGTGAACATAACATCAAGGGCCGGGATTCGCAAGCACAAACACGACACAACGGTCTTGAATGAAAGTTCACTCCACGGTATCCACATATCGGGAGTCGATCATGGAACATCTATATAACATGTTAAGGCCGTTCACACTATTTACAACTTTACCACAAAAAGGAACTTTATGTTAATTATATTTTTACCACAAAAAAGAATAAAGATAAAGAAATAGGTCAAAACTACGGATAAACCGGCGATCCTTAGCCTCCAAATGAATACGATGAGGGTGGTGATACCCAGTGGGTATGTTGCCACCAAAGACGATCCGTTGCAGTGCCGACAGGCACGGACATACATCTCCGACATGGGAAGGAGAATTACCACCACTCCACCAGGCCTAGAGCCAACTAGATCCAAGAAAAAGGAGTAATTTGGAAGCCTAACGTCACGCTTCGTCTGTTGTGATGGCTTCTGATGTTGAAGAGATACTGAATGGGTCATAAGATGAGGAGCAAAGGGAAACCGTTGGATGAGTTTGGGCATGAAACATGAAGGGCATCACAGCCGTCCATTTTTTTTAAAAAAAAGAGGGAAAAAGTCACCGTGATTGGGGATTGAACCCGACGTGAATCGAACACGCAACCTTCTGATCTGGAGTCAGACGCGCAACCATTGCGCCACGGATCCGGTTGATGATAATCAAGTCTGATTTTTATATAACCTAAACATTTCAGTAACAAAAAAGCTATCAACAGGAGTGGAGTAGTTACCGAGTACGATTTTCTTCCGGTCCCTTTAAGAGGGGTATGTTTGTCATTTCATACTATTTATCATCGTGAAAAGACCCAAAACCCTCGAGATGGACCAATGAGGGAGAGCGCGATGCTTCAACCTCTTTAAGGAGGTTGGGACAAAATTGTTCCTTCTCCAATCTGTCGGCCTGGTTGGTGGGCCTGTATGTATCACAACCGCACGATGGTTGTGACCAGGAAGTAAATCGTACTCCAGTCGATTGCATCCGGCTGTGATATGGGCCCATCGGTCGCCCGACGGACTGGAGGAGATCCTAACTCGAGTTTATGGGGTCATGAGTAGGTTCACACCATGATGTGTAGCACGGGACATAGACGATCAGATGTGCCCAGATTTGAGTGGAAGTCAATTAGGCTAACTTTTGACTTCTACACTATTACCTTAACTAGGTACTAACCCAACGTGCAATGCACGGATTGACTACAATGCCGATCCCTCCTCGGAGGTCGGAACTCATATTCACATAGGGGAGGGTTGTTTTGGTCTTTTCATCGCATAATTACTCTCAATACCCTTTGTCGCTCCCCACCCATTATATAATTGAGGGGATTTTAGTCTTTTTCCGCCGGGAGGCACCTCAGTTGTGGGCTACACTGTTTGCCGGCAGGGAGCGGGAGTTTGCTCCGACCCCTACTGGGGATGATGCGTGTCGAGTGTCTCCGGATCAGTGTTTTCAAAACCGGACCAGAAGGCGAACCGAAAAGGCATCCGGTTCGGTCCAAATCGGTTCAAACCGGTGGTTCAACCGTTTGAACCGTATGAAAATATGTTTTTTTATATAGATATCTACTAAATTCTTCAATGGGAAGGTTTGATTCCTGGGTTAACATACAAACCGGTTTATTCAAAGACCGACCAAAGCATGTTCCGGTTCCGGTCCAAACCGGTTGAACCGCCCGGTCCGGTCCGGTTTTCAAAACACTGCTCCGGACGAGCTCTTAAAACTTAATGTGCCCAAGGGTGTTCATTGGTTCGGGTTGACCCGCCAAACCGAACCAAACCGGTCTATTTGGTTCGGTTTGGATCAGGTATTTTGATCGTTCGGTTTGGTTCTGTTCCAAAAAAAAAAACCGGTTATGATCGGTTCTGTTCTGGGTTGTGAATTTTTTAACCCGAACCAATCCAACCCGAACCATTGGTACTATAACCTCAGTAGTTACTATTAAATAGTGTATAATCACACTAATATTGTACATTACATGGTGGTGACCCCAATTACCACCATTCGGTGCATTCAAAACTTTTAAGTATTCAACGGTGTGATAAAACTGAAAAGTGAATGGTGTTACCCACATAATTACTAGCACCCCCAAATCCTAACTTATGAAATATCACAATGTGAAAAATTAAGGGTATTACTAGTAATTCTATAGGGGCAAATAGTAGCACCCAAAGTTAAAGGCTTAAAAATAAAATCTGAACCAACTCAGCGACTCAACCATTCACACCTCACTGTGTGATGACGAGCGATTTGAAAGACCCACAGAACCGAACCGAACCAAACCGAACTTTTCCGATTTGGTTTGGTTCGGTTTTTACCAACGAATGGTTTGGTTCGGTTCCATTTTCTAGAGAACCGATCAACTTCGGTTCGGTTCCAAATTTATCAAAAAACGGAACCAACCCGAACCAGGAACACCCCTACATGTGCCCCAAGGGGGGTCGTCTCCAATTTCCGGATGAGATACTATCGGAGGCTTGGCGCCTTGCCCTTATCGGCTAACTGTTAGGGACCGGGGTCACTTCGGCCAAGGGTTGGCAATGGGTCGGGTCGGGTTGGGTTGAGACATAGGTATAAGGGCAAAACACCCAATCCGAACCCGACCCGTTTAATAAACGGGTCAAAAACTTAAACCCAAGCCCGACCCGTCTAATAAACGAGTTGACCCAACCCGACCCATTTAACCTGTTTACTAAACAGGTCGGGTTGGCTCGGGTTGGGTCAACAGAACTCATGTAAACCTGTCAGGTTGGGTCAAGACGGGTCGGATTGGGTCGGGTCGGATCGGGTTGGCTCGGGTCGGGTTGGGTTGACACAACCCATTTGATAAACGGGTCAACCGGGTTATAGGTACATCTCGAACCCGACCCATTAAATAAACGGATCAATCGGGTCAACCCGTTTATGACCCGAACCCGTTTAGGCCAAACCCAAACCTACTAACTTCAGGTCAGGTTCAGGTCAGGTTGGCGGGTCGGGTCAAGGATTGCCACCCTTACTTCGGCCTACTTTAGTTCTATGTTGGTTCGCAAGTGGGAGACGGTGGAGGAGGTGGAGATTATACCGCTGAATGAGGGTTCCTATCTTTTAAATTTGCAACGAGTATGGTTTACGTAAAGTGCGGATGGGTGGTCTGTCTGTGGTTTGTTTGAGTCTAGAAGTTAGCCCTAAAGCGGTGGTGGCAGGGGGTTCCGGGATAAGACCCGTTTAACTAATCGTGTCTAGATGCTAAACCCGTACCCAACCCGTTTATAAACGGGTAGACCCGATAAGACCCGTTTACCACATGGGTTTATTCAGTTGACCCGATCCGACCCAATCCGACTCGCCCCGACCTAACCCGATAGACCCGCTGATACTATATATTACAGTATCGGATTGCGGGTAGATCCGACCCGACCCGACAAGACCCGTTGAATTTTAAACGGGTCTACTGTGTCGACCAGTTTATTAAACCCGAACCCGTTTAGCCTAACCCCGACCCGGTAATTTCGTGTCAGGTCGTGCCGGGTCTGCCGTGTCTGGTCCGAAATGGCAATATGGGACTATAGTTCTCATCCTTAGAAGAGCTCTATCGAATCGTTTTCTCACAACTTACGTCAATTTTCCCCCGGCTATATCGTTGTTATAATTATAAGCCCCCTTCCTTATATGTCCATTTTATGTTTAAGTAGTATTTTTTTTTATTATAATGTATAATGCTACCAACGGTCTCTTGTCCTAGTTGTACTTTCTCTCTTTTTTTCTGGAGAAGTTTCTTGTGTCGACTCTCTGTATGGACACCGTGGAACGAACTCTCCCTCAAGGACCAAGGTCATTGTTGTTTTGTTTGTGTGCGTAAATCCTGGTTGTCGATGTCATGTTCACGCAGCAAAAAAATTAATAAAAATAGCAGATATGTTTTCTTCCCCTGTTTTGATCTCTGGAGTTCTCTGAGAACATACTCTAGCGCCGTGTCCTCTGATCGTCTGGCTGATCCATAAACAAAAATTTGGGAGACTTACTGAAAATCCCTTTTAAGGAGATGCTTTTAAGCTCCAACCCTGACAACTTATTTATTTTAGCACAAACCCCTCCTGAAAAGATAATTTTATATTAAGTCATTGCTGACTTTTTCAGCCCCTATAAAAATAACAAAAATGTCTTTTCAAATAACCCATATGCACCGTGGAGCGAACGTTCCCTCAAGATCGTTGTCGCCTTGTTTTGCGTGTGTAAATCCGTGTCATTGATGTTATGTTCAAGGGATTACAAAATTTAATAAAAATCCCAGTTATGTTGCCTTCCCCTATTTTGATCTTTGAACCACTCTAAGACCATGCTCTAGCACCATGTCCTCTGATCGCCTGACTGGTCTATCAAAAAAATTTGGGGGACTTACCCTGACAACTTGTTCATTTGAGCTCAAACCCTTTCTGAAAAGATATTTTTATATTAAGTCATTGTTGATTTTTTTACAACTCATATCAAATAACAAAAATGCCCTTTCAATTAACCCACATGTAGCAGAGAAGCAATAGTGTGCGTATGGTGATTGCTATAGTGATTTCATTGTAGTAGCTACAATGAAGTCGCTGTAGCAGCCGAATTGTTACTCTGCTAACCTGGATTTTTACTCCAAAATTGTTAATCTGCTAGAGTGATTCTACTGTAGCAGCCCGAATTGTTACTCTAAAACTCGAATGGTTACTCCATAAATTATTGTAGCTATATAGTGATTCTAGAGTAACAATTCAAGAAATAGAGGAATAATTCAACTGCAACAGTGAAATCATTGTTGCTACTACAGTTAATTTATTGTAGCAACATAATTAAAATCATTTCTATAGTGAAATCACTGTAACTAGGCCTAGAGAGAGAGAGGAATGTTAGGATGCGGCGTGCGGTGCGTGCGGCGTCGCACCGCAGCCGTCTGATGCACTACTGCGATGCGTGCGATGCACGCAGCAGTGCATCAGACGGCAGCTGTGGTGCGCCGCACGCACCGCACGCCGCATCCTAACACCCCTCTATATATATATATATATATATATATATATATATATATAAAACACTTATTAAGGGGTCAAATCAACGGCTAAGTGGAACTCATCAGTAATTAATCGGTCACTCACTATAACCCTATAGGAATTGGAGTTATCAAGTTTGGATATATTAGTATTAGGAGTATTATATAACACTCATAAGACTTATAATACTTTTTAAACTATATCATCAGTCTTAAGCACGAATAAATGAATGAGGTTTTAAATGAATGCCAAAAGCCTAAAGGCACGAGCATAAGAGTAGTTTAGGGAGAAATTTTTTTTTAATATTTTCTCAATGACCTAATTGAATAAATAGATATATCGATAATCCTTATCTTAGTGATATCAACTTGGCCCTTGATCGGCCCTGGCCTAGCCCTTGCCCTTGAAGGGTCGAGCTAGGACCCATCATTTCCTATCCCTAAAGGGCTAGGGCCTACCTCCTAAAACAAAGGGTTGGGCCCGATTTGACCCCAACCCTACTGTCACGCCCCAGAAATCTGAAGACCGATTCCTGGGGTGTGAAGTGAGAAAGGAAGAGGGTTATGGGTATGGTTACTTAACTATGCCAATTTAGGAATCTCACTGGGCTCTTTCTACGCTCACACACAAGCAAATGAAAGAAGGGGGAGAAACAAAAGATCAGGCTCGACCTTTAAAAGGGATATCCTTTCAGTACATGCGACTCAACGGTGTCACAACATACTGACAGAATATACTCTAAAGGAGCACACGGCTCAAGCCTCCGACGGCGAGCCGAGTATCTCACCCGCTCCCGAATCACTCGGTGCATCTGTCTGAAGGTCCTATCTACTGGGCTTGTCGAATTAGGTCAATTATTCATCTTATATTTTTGTGGTGATCTAACCTAGGCTTGGGGCCTTGAGGAGAGGCCTACCCAAAGAAATTCAGCTGGCACATTACCACTTATCACACTAGTTACCTAATAATAGAAGTCTTATTCCAATCCACTAGATTACATCGCAAGAAAGAGACTACTGAAAAAATGATATACTAGAATTAAAAAGAAAATGATGCAACTCTAAACTCGTTCCTGGACTCCTACTGCTGCTCCGATGCCTCAGCTCCTGCAGAAGAGTCTACTCATGGGAATGAGTAGCCCCCAAAAATACATTTGGGAGATTAGCCAAATAAATGGCTAGTGACAAGCTAACAATTTTAATAACTAACAACGCTCGAATTTTAAGACAAATTATTGATTAACCTAATTGTCAGGCTATGTTCTCAGTCACGTCCTATGTGTCCATGCAATTTCTACATTAACATGCAAATCCTACTGTCACTAGGTCATCGTGTATACAGTCATACAATCCAAAATTTAATAATCAAACAATTATACATTCAAACATGAACCCCGGATATTTTGTTCAACCTGCCCCCGGTCGGGCATTACTATCGGGCCTTTTATTTCGATGTAGAGGGCCAGCTCTCTCGCCGTGCATCCACCAACTCCATGCACAATTCACCCAGATGATCATAAGGGGTTTTCCGTCTTTCACGGTGGAGCTCTACCGCCCATCTTGCTTTACTATGGGGACTTCAACTCCCCGGGACAGGGTTGCTAGGCCAATCCCTACTCGAGGGCACCTCCTATTGGCTTTACCACAACCCTTGCCCGTGACCCCTAACCTACTTAACTTCAGCTGTACACGCAAGGTGGTTCACGACCCTTGCACGCACGGGGTCTCTACCCTCTAACCAGGTAGATTAACAATCATTAACATAACACATGGCGATGAAAGAACTAAACAGTGTTTAATCATTTTCAATGGATTACCCCGGGATTCGCACCCGCTCACAACCCAACATCAAAATTAAATATCATAAAGCAATCTCGCCCAAAATCCCTTTACTAGGGTTACCACGCTCCCCTCAGGAGGGTGGGTCCCGATAATTCTTTAATTATTTATTTATTCAAATTAAGGGAAATACCTATCTATGGTGTCCATGCAAACAATAGAATATTTACTGTTAAATTATTAACTTTTTATCCATGCGTCGCCGGACTCGCGACTCCGCATGCAAGGCGGGGTCCACTCGACCACATGCGACGACGTCCGGCGGGACCCGCATGCAGCGTTATGGACACCTACCCTTAATTTCTATATCGACATTATTAATTATTAAAGAAAGCGTGCTGTGTCACCTGGTCGACGTGCGCGGACTCCTGTCTCTGGCCTCTGCTCCGTCCACGGCCGGATCGTCCCGGTACAAACTAGTAATTCAAACACACGAGCATACATTAAAACCTAAGTCGGTGGGTTTCTAAAAGGGTGAGAAAGCCAAGTCGGGGCTCGGTTCGTCTTTCGCCCGAGATGTCCTCGGGCTAGCGTTTTGGGTTTAGAAAAAAAATATTTTGCGGACGGACTTGTGGGCCTTACCGAGTCTAAACTCGGATCGGGGGTAAACAACTAGTCTCGATGGGTCGAATCTGGGAATTGGCACGTTTTGGCCTATGAGTCACTTGGCGGCCACCGACGTGCATGGCACGATGGTTCATATGCCAAAACCGAATAAGGTGCCAACAGACGGTAAACCATCAGCCACTAAGGGCCGATGAATCGCATTATCAAACAACCCTGATCAAGGGTTCCCACGGGTTTCGGTAAACATTGACGGCATTGGAGACAAGAACGAAAAAATAATAAAAAATAAAAAATAAAAATTGGTTGGGTTGATGCGGCTCCGTCGCCTACACAGCCGTTGACCAACAATCCCGTGGCTATGGCTATGGCAAACAAGGAAGGCTGGGCGCTGGGAGGTGATAGACCACAGGTGGTTGGGACGACTTCGTCGACTACACAGCCACCTGCCAAGGTGTGGGGAAAAAGGCATTCGGCAATAGGTTGGGCTTGTTGACTGCACAGCCAACTGCCACTTGGCCGGTGGCCATGGCCGTGCATAACCGAAGGCGATCGGGGCGGGGTGCTGGTCGGATCAGCACAGAGGAAAAAAAAAAAAAGACGAAAAACAGGGATTCGTCGGGCTCTCAACAGTACAAAAGAAAAACATGGGAAAGAGGGGAGATGGCCAACCTAGTCGATCGGGAGTTGCTAGCTCCGGCTACAGCTCCTCCTCCGGCTGCGCTCCGACCGATTGCTCTCCGGCGCTGTGCGAGTAGAGCCCCACCGCAGGAGAGAGAAAACGAGAGAAATAGGGAAGATGACGAGGGAGATCGGAGAGGGATGAGGGGGGTTCGGCTGGGTTTAGGGCTTGGTTTTATAGGGGAGAGGGGGACCGACGGGATAGAGATAAGGGGAAAAAATCGTGGGGATTTCGGAAGGGGATCGGGTTGATGGGGGCTGCGGGATAGGGAGGGAATCTCGCGGAAGAGATCGGATCGGTTGAGGGGAGGTCGGCTGAGAGATAGAGGGAGAGAGGGAGGGCTGGACTTGAGATGGGAGGGGGAGATAGAGAGGGAGAGATCAGGATTGAGATGGGTTTGGGTTTAGGATTAAGAGAGAGAGAGGGAGAGATATAGAGAGAGAAACGGTTTAGAGAGGGAGAGAGGTAGTCTCAGGTTTGAGGGGGAACAGGTTGCGCTCGGATTGGGTTTTGGAGTTGAGGAAAGAGAGAAAGAGAGATAGAGAGAGAGGGTCTGCTGTTGAGTGGGGTTGGGTTGATTGGGTTGGTTAAAAGGGTTGGTAAAAAAAAAAATACAGATTTGAATAGGATAAGGTGGATTTCGGTTTTGGATTTCAGGGAAGAGAATAGAGAGAGGTTGGTTCGGTTGGGTTGGGTGAGATGGGGTTTGGGTTTTTATTTTTATTTTATTTTATTTTATTTTCTTCTAAGCAATCACGCATTGCTCGCAGTCGAGCTTGCATCGCACCGAGACGGCCGGTGTGCAAACCTCACGAGTCTGACAGACTCGCCTGTAACACCCGCTATATAATTTGTTTATATTATTCTCCATAACGATCATGCCTGCTTTGTTACACGTGCTCGCATGCTCGTGTAGCGATCACCATGCCTCCAGCGTCGCCTAGCGACCCGGACCCGGGCCCACTGCCCGGTCCAACTCAGGTTCAAGCACACACCAATGACGATCATAATACGAAAGCAAATCAAACAATTTAGCAACAGATAAAAAAAAAAAAACTGGGCTGCCCTGGAATTAAACGTACCGGATATTACATCCTACCCACCTTATTAAAATTTTCGTCCCGAAAATTAACTAATACTAATCATCAAACAAAGAAGAGTACTGGGACTGCATCGCTGACTCGAGCTCCCACGTAGCCTCCTCCTCACTACAGTGTTGCCACTGCACCTTTACCATGGGGATGGTCTTTGTACGGAGCACTCGATCTTCTCTAGCCAAAATCCTAATCGGTCGCTCCTCATAGGAAGCGTCTGAACTGAGGGTCAGGTCCTGCCAATCTAACACGTGCGACGGGTCTGGCTCATACCTCCGAAGCATTGACACGTGAAAGACACCGTGGATGCTAGAGAGCTGCGGGGGCAGTGCTAGACGATATGCCACCTCACCAACTCTCTCCAAGATCTCGAAAGGACCTATGAACCTCGGAGCCAACTTCCCTTTCTTCCCAAATCTGGTGATGCCTCGCCGAGGGGAAACCTTCAGGAAGACATGGTCTCCGACAGTAAACTCGAGCGGGCGTCGACGCACATCCGCGTAGCTCTTCTGTCGACTCTGCGCCGCTCTAAGTCGCTCTCTAATCAGCTGGATCTTCTTAGTCGTCTCCTGGACAAGCTCTGGCCCCAAGAGACTCCGCTCTCCTACCTCTGCCCAACAAAGAGGTGACCGACATGGCCTCCCATACAAAGCTTCGTAGGGGGCCATGTCAATGCTAGCTTGGTGACTATTGTTGTAGGCGAACTCTACAAGAGGTAGGTGTTCCTCCCAACTGCCTCCAAAATCTACTGTGCAAGCCCGCAACATATCTTCCAAAATCTGAATCGTCCTCTCTGACTGGCCATCCGTCTGCGGGTGAAACGCAGTGCTAAAACTGAGCTCCGTCCCCAATGCTGTTTGCAGGCTCTCCCAAAATCGAGAAACAAACCGAGGATCTCGATCCGAGACAATGGAAACTGGAACTCCGTGCAGCTTGACAATTTCCCTTACATATAACTTCGCTCGGTCGATGGATGACATCGTCGTCCGCACCGGAAGAAAGTGCGCCGACTTCGTCAGTCGGTCCACGATCACCCAAACTGAGTCATGTTTGTTCCGGGTCAGAGGCAACCCCGAAACAAAATCCATCGTGATGTGCTCCCATTTCCACTCAGCTACTGGAAGCGGCTGTAGCAATCCAGCCGGTCTCTGGTGCTCAGCCTTGACTTGCTGACAAGTCAAACATCTAGACACAAAGGCGGCCACGTCACGCTTCATGCCCTTCCACCAGAACTGCCTCCTCAAATCGTGATACATCTTGGTGCCGCCAGGATGCACCGAGAATTTGGATCGATGCGCCTCTGACAACACCTCCTCTCGAACCTCCTCATCAGCAGGGAGGCACAACCTCCTCCGAAACCTCAGACCTCCATCAGCATCGATCGACCAATCAGGGACAGACTCCCCACTGTCGCACCACACTCTAATCTCCTCCAACTCAGAATCCAGCCTCTGTGCTGCAATCACCTTCTGAAATAGGCTAGGCTGCACTCGCATGGTGCACAACACGGTATGAGAGGACTCCCACTGAACCCACAAATCAAAGCCTTCTATCGTGGCCAGAAAGTCCTGTCGATCAGTCACTAATCTAGCAAGCTGGCTACGGGACTTTCGGCTCAAGGCATCTACAACAACATTCGCCTTACCAGGATGGTAAAAGAACGAATAATTGAAATCCTTCAGGACCTCGATCCATCTCCTTTGATGCATATTCAGATCCTTCTGACTCCCGATGTACCGCAAACTCTTATGGTCGCAATACATGTCGAACTCCTCACCGTACAAGTAGTGTCTCCATATCTTCAGGGCGAAAACCACTGCAGCCAACTCCAAGTCATGGGTGGGATAGTTCCTCTCGTGAGTCTTCAATTGCCTAGAGGCATAGGCTACTACCCTACCATCCTGCATCAGTACAGCTCCAAGAGGCATCGGTGAAGACAACATAACCTTTGCCACTGGCCGGAATCATAAGCACTGGGGCCGAAGTAAGACGCCTCTTCAACTCTCGGAAGGACTTCTCACAATCCTCCGACCACTTGAACCTGACACCCTTCTTTGTCAGACGGGTGAGAGGTGCTGCTAAACGAGAAAATCCCTCCACAAAACGTCTATAATAGCCTGCTAGCCCCAAAAAACTCCTGATCTCAAATACGTTCTTCGGCTGCTCCCAGTCCATCACGGCCTCTATCTTCGACGGATCTACGGAGATGCCTTCCTGCGAGACAACGTGTCCGAGAAATTTCACCTCCTACATCCAAAACTCACACTTACTGAGCTTGGCATACAGTTGGTGGTCTCTGAGGGTCTGCAACACAGCACTCAGGTGCTCTCGATGATCTCCCTCCGTCTTGGAGTAAATGAGAACATCGTCCACAAATACTACAACGAATCTGTCCAGGAACATGCTAAAGACTCGGTTCATCAGATCCATAAATGCTGCAGGGGCGTTTGTTAGACCGAAGGGCATGACCAAGAACTCATAGTGCCCATATCGCGTCCGGAACGCTATCTTCGGAATATCCTCTGCTCTCACGGCCAACTGGTGATATCCGATCCTCAGGTCGATCTTCGAGAAATAGCAAGCCCCTTTCAACTGATCAAATAGGTCCTCAATTCGCGGTAAAGGGTACTTGTTCTTGATCGTTATGCTATTCAGCTTACGATAGTCGATACAAAGCCTCTTCGTCCCATCCTTCTTCTGAGCAAAAAGGACTGGGGCTCCCCAAGGAGATGTGCTGGGACGAATGAAGCCTTTATCGAGTAACTCCTCCAACTGGGTCTTCAGCTCCTTTAGCTCCGCGGGAGCCATCCTATACGGAGCAACTGAGATCGGTGCTGCTCCCGGTGCGAGATCTATAGCAAACTCAACCTCTCGAGGTGGAGGCAAGCCTGGAAGCTCGTCTAGGAAGACATCCGGAAACTCACGAACCATCGGTGGTAGCACTACTGGGTTCCCATCTTTATCTCTACTCGGTAGCTGCGCTAGTAAGCTGAGGGTTATCTGTTGCAGCGGTACCGAGCACAAGATCTTCTGCTTGTCTCCCAAGAAGTAAAAAGCCTCGCTCCCCGGAGGTAAGAATGTGACCTTCTTAGTAAAGCAATCAAGGGTAACGTGATAGGCTGACATCCAATTCATCCCAAGTAGTATGTCCACTCCTCCTAAGTTCAGGACAATAAGGTCTGCCAAGAGCTCTCTGTCTCCTATATGAATGATGCAGTCCCGGCAGATCCGGTCCACATCGGTACTTACCCCGAGCGGTGAAAACACCGATAGAGTATGACCCAATGGAACCGACTCCAGTCCCAAAGTCTTGACAAAACTAGGGACGATATAGGAGTGAGTAGACCCACTATCGAAATGAACGAAAGCAAGGGTCGAAAAGACAGGAAGGGTACTTAGCGTTACCGGAAACATGTAAGAAACTAATCTAGCTACCGGTTGCTACAAGTTCTAACGAATCAAAACTAATAGCAAAGACAACTACACCAATACATCTACGAATTGAAATTCTAAGTTCAGGGTTACCTTCGATCGCTCCCCCAGAAGCCTCTGGGTCTTGACCAACTAGCATGTACGTCCTTCCCTGAGCCTGGTTGCCTCCTCCGCCCTGACGGGGGAAAGACCTCTGCTGCGGTGCCTGGGGAGGACGCTGCTGCTGCTGAGCTCTCTGTGGAGGCCTCTGCTGCTGCACAGGTGGTGGCAGCAGAGCAGGCCTCTGGGGTGGAGCTGGTAGGAGTGGCTGCCGACGAAGCTGTGGACAGTTCCACTTTAGATGCTCAAACGAACCACACTGAAAACATCCACGCCGCGGCGGTCCAAGAGCTGGAGGACCACGAAAGTTCAGAGGCTGGCGCGGCGGGGGTCGAGTCTCCATAGGCCTAAACCTCTTCTGAGCCGGTGGACCGTTGCGATTGCTGCCACTCCGCTTCTCCATGATAGCGCGGGACTCCTTCAACTCCTGCTCCACTGCCAGGGACCGGTTGACCAACTCCTCATAAGATTGCCCCAAGAAAGGGGTAACCCTACCTCTGATCGCTGGATTCAAGCCATGCTCAAAGCGCAAGGCTCTCCTACCATCGGTCGCCACCTGGTGTGGAGCATACCTCGCAAGTTCCGAGAACTTGGCCTCATACTGTGTCACAGTACGAGATCCCTGATAGAGCGCCAGAAACTCCATCTCCATCCGGTTCTGCACGGTAACCGGAAAGAACTTCTTCCGAAAGAGTTCCTCGAACTCCTGCCACGTAATCGCTCCTCGATCTGCTGCTCTGGTGCGCTGGACAGTCTGCCACCAGAAGTCTGCCTCAGCCTCAAACTGGTACGAGGCGAAGGTCACTCTCCTATCATCGGTGATGCCCAACGCGTTCAGTATCTTCTCAGTCTGCTGGAACCATCGATCGGCCTCAATGGGGTCTGGCTCACCCTTGAAGCTCGGTGGTCCCATCGCCTTGAAGTCTTTCAGCAATTTCCCTTGCCGCTCGCCCTCAGCCTGCTGACGAGCCTGGGCCTGGGCAAGAGCAGCCTGTGCTAGCTCGACCTGCTGCTGAGCAGCCATTTGCTGCTGCGCAACAGCAACCTGCTGCTGCTGGACCATGGTGGCCATCCCCTAGAGTATTTCCATCATCCTCGCCGTGCTATCAGACGCAGAGGACGATCCTGCTCCGTTGCTCACACCATTTCCACTCCTAGTACCCGCCATCTGAAATGAAAAGATAGTCCTAACATCAACTATCTACTAACCAACTATTTAGACTCTAGACTGACTCATAATCCTAGAAACTAACCCGTAGGAACATATCCCTAGGATCTGATACCAGCTGTCACGCCCCAGAAATCTAAAGACCGATTCCTGGGGTGTGAAGTGAGAAAGGAAGAGGGTTATGGGTATGGTTACTTAACTATGCCAATTTAGGAATCTCACTGGGCTCTTTCTACGCTCACACATAAGCAAATGAAAGAAGGGGGAGAAACAAAAGATCAGGCTCGACCTTTAAAATGGATATCCTTTCAGTACATGCGACTCAACGGTGTCACAACATACTGACAGAATATACTCTAAAGGAGCACGCGGCTCAAGCCTCCGACGGCGAGCCGAGTATCTCACCCGCTCCCGAATCACTCGGTGCATCTGTCTGAAGGTCCTATCTACTGGGCTTGTCGAATTAGGTCAATTATTCATCTTATATTTTTGTGGTGATCTAACCTAGGCTTGGGGCCTTGAGGAGAGGCCTACCCAAAGAAATTCAGCTGGCACATTACCACTTATCACACTAGTTACCTAATAATAGAAGTCTTATTCCAATCCACTAGATTACATCGCAAGAAAGAGACTACTGAAAAAATGACATACTAGAATTAAAAAGAAAATGCTGCAACTCTAAACTCGTTCCTGGACTCCTACTGCTGCTCCGATGCCTCAGCTCCTGCAGAAGAGTCTACTCGTGGGAATGAGTAGCCCCCAAAAATACATTTGGGAGATTAGCCAAATAAATGGCTAGTGACAAGCTAACAATTTTAATAACTAACAACGCTCGAATTTTAAGACAAATTATTGATTAACCTAATTGTCAGGCTATGTTCTCAGTCACGTCCTATGTGTCCATGCAATTTCTACATTAACATGCAAATCCTACTGTCACTAGGTCATCGTGTATACAGTCATACAATCCAAAATTTAATAATCAAACAATTATACATTCAAACATGAACCCCGGATATTTTGTTCAACTTGCCCCCGGTCGGGCATTACTATCGGGCCTTTTATTTCGATGTAGAGGGCCAGCTCTCTCGCCGTGCATCCACCAACTCCATGCACAATTCACCCAGATGATCATAAGGGGTTTCCCGTCTTTCACGGTGGAGCTCTACCGCCCAACTTGCTTTACTATGGGGACTTCAACTCCCCGGGACAGGGTTGCTAGGCCAATCCCTACTCGAGGGCACCTCCTATTGGCTTTACCACAACCCTTGCCCGTGACCCCTAACCTACTTAACTTCAGCTGTACGCGCAAGGTGGTTCACGACCCTTGCACGCACGGGGTCTCTACCCTCTAACCAGGTAGATTAACAATCATTAACATAACACATGGCGATGAAAGAACTAAACAGTGTTTAATCATTTTCAATGGATTATCCCGGGATTCGCACCCGCTCACAACCCAACATCAAAATTAAATATCATAAAGCAATCTCGCCCAAAATCCCTTTACTAGGGTTACCACGCTCCCCTCAGGAGGGTGGGTCCCGATAATTCTTTAATTATTTATTTATTCAAATTAAGGGAAATACCTATCTATGGTGTCCATGCAAACAATAGAATATTTACTGTTAAATTATTAACTTTTTATGCATGCGTCGCCGGACTCGCGACTCCGCATGCAAGGCGGGGTCCACTCGACCACATGCGACGACGTCCGGCGGGACCCGCATGCAGCGTTATGGACACCTACCCTTAATTTCTATATCGACATTATTAATTATTAAAGAAAGCGTGCTGTGTCACCTGGTCGACGTGCGCGGACTCCTGTCTCTGGCCTCTGCTCCGTCCACGGTCGGATCGTCCCGGTACAAACTAGTAATTCAAACACACGAGCATACATTAAAACCTAAGTCGGTGGGTTTCTAAAAGGGTGAGAAAGCCAAGTCGGGGCTCGATTCGTCTTTCGCCCGAGACGTCCTCGGGCTAGGGTTTTGGGTTTAGAAAAAAAATATTTTGCGGACGGACTTGTGGGCCTTACCGAGTCTAAACTCGGATCGGGGGTAAACAACTAGTCTCGATGGGTCGAATCTGGGAATTGGCAAGTTTTGGCCTATGAGTCACTTGGCGGCCACCGACGTGCATGGCACGATGGTTCATATGCCAAAACCGAATAAGGTGCCAACAGACGGTAAACCATCAGCCACTAAGGGCCGATGAATCGCATTATCAAACAACCCTGATCAAGGGTTCCCACGGGTTTCGGTAAACATTGACGGCATTGGAGACAAGAACGAAAAAATAATAAAAAATAAAAAATAAAAATTGGTTGGGTTGATGCGGCTCCGTCGCCTACACAGCCGTTGACCAACAAACCCGTGGCTATGGCTATGGCAAACAAGGAAGGCTGGGCGCTGGGAGGTGATAGACCACAGGTGGTTGGGACGACTTCGTCGACTACACAGCCACCTGCCAAGGTGTGGGGAAAAAGGCATTCTGCAATGGGTTGGGCTTGTTGACTGCACAGCCAACTGCCACTTGGCCGGTGGCCATGGCCGTGCATAACCGAAGGCGATCGGGGCGGGGTGCTGGTCGGATCAGCACAGAGGAAAAAAAAAAAAAGGCGAAAAACAGGGATTCGTCGGGCTCTCAACAGTACAAAAGAAAAACATGGGAAAGAGGGGAGATGGCCAACCTAGTCGATCGGGAGTTGCTAGCTCCGGCTGCGCTCCGACCGATTGCTCTCCGGCGCTGTGCGAGTAGAGCCCCACCGCAGGAGAGAGAAAACGAGAGAAATAGGGAAGATGACGAGGGAGATCGGAGAGGGATGAGGGGGGTTCGGCTGGGTTTAGGGCTTGGTTTTATAGGGGAGAGGGGGACCGACGGGATAGAGATAAGGGGAAAAATCGTGGGGATTTCGGAAGGGGATCGGGTTGATGGGGGCTGCGGGATAAAGAGGGAATCTCGCGGAAGAGATCGGATCGGTTGAGGGGAGGTCGGCTGAGAGATAGAGGGAGAGAGGGAGGGCTGGACGTGAGATGGGAGGGGGAGATAGAGAGGGAGAGATCGGGATTGAGATGGGTTTGGGTTTAGGATTAAGAGAGAGAGAGGGAGAGATATAGAGAGAGAAACGGTTTAGAGAGGGAGAGAGGTAGTCTCAGGTTTGAGGGGGAACAGGTTGCGCTCGGATTGGGTTTTGGAGTTGAGGAAAGAGAGAAAGAGAGATAGAGAGAGAGAGGGTCTGCTGTTGAGTGGGGTTGGGTTGATTGGGTTGGTTAAAAGGGTTGGTAAAAAAAAAATACAGATTTGAATAGGATAAGGTGGATTTCGGTTTTGGATTTCAGGGAAGAGAATAGAGAGAGGTTGGTTCGGTTGGGTTGGGTGAGATGGGGTTTGGGTTTTTATTTTTATTTTATTTTATTTTATTTTCTTCTAAGCAATCACGCATTGCTCGCAGTCGAGCTTGCATCGCACCGAGACTGCCGGTGTGCAAACCTCACGAGTCTGACAGACTCGCCTGTAACACCCGCTATATAATTTGTTTATATTATTCTCCATAACGATCATGCCTGCCTTGTTACACGTGCTCGCATGCTCGTGTAGCGATCACCATGCCTCCAGCGTCGCCTAGCGACCCGGACCCGGGCCCACTGCTCGGTCCAACTCAGGTTCAAGCACACACCAATGACGATCATAATACGAAAGCAAATCAAACAATTTAGCAACAGATAAAAAAAAATAACTGGGCTGCCCTGGAATTAAACGTACCGGATATTACACCTACCCTGACTATATATATATATATATATATATATATATATATATATATATATATATATATATATATATATATATATATATATATATATATATATATATATATATATATATATATATATATATATATATAATTTATGTATATGGAGAGCAGGGCCGGACCATAGGTTTCCCTAGCACGACCCTGAAAACTGGGCCCGGCCTGGCCCTCAGGCCCTTAGCACGCAGGGCTTTGGAGGGCCAGGCCGGGTAGAGTATGTTGGAAATTAATCCATGGTAGAGGCTCGCAGCGGAAATGATTTTGCGGTCGAAAGACCGTTCATGGTGCACGTTACACGATTTAAACTTTCATAGAAACTAATCTACATATGTGTGCATGTGTATGCACGTGAATCGAAAATCATAACGGCAATCTAGCATGATGATTAACTAGCATGCATGCAAATCATAATACTCGCTAGATCTACATGTTAGTTTACACATACCTTTCGTACGGATCTTTTAACCGCGGAGAATTGTCTTCTTTGTCAATGGAGACGGAAGATCGTTCGCGAAGATGCCAATGGTACGATTGGAGACGTTGCCTTCTTGTTCACCCGATCTCACACGATGCACGGAACGTCGCTCTCGGATCTCTGAGTGCCTCCAAAGAACGACCCTTCTCATTCTTCAGAACTCCACGCGAGGAAGACGAAGTTGCAAGCAGAAAACGAGAGATGGATTCGGGAGAGAACTAGAGAGATGAGAGGGGGGGAGTTCGGTTTTTGCATCAATATGGCCGGCCCCCTATAGCCCTTTATATAGGGCCGGCCTACCCCCTTGGATAAGGATCCAAGGGGATAAAGACCTCCCACAATTATCTCTCCATTATCTCCTTTTTATCTCTCCTTGTATTTATCCGTTTTCCCACTTTTTAGGGCTCGATCTTAACCGATTCTAAGCCCTATCCCTATCATATGGCCGGCCCCTATAGATGAGGGATTCTCATCCCTACAACATAGGGCCGGCCCTAGCAAGGTCTCCCACTGCTAGGGTCAGCCAACAGTGAGGTCCGGCAGAGTGAGGTTTTTACCAAAATGCCCTGACGCTTTATTTTGACCATTTCTAGCGTGCGATACCTAGCGGCCATTACTTAAGTGATTTCTACTAGTTACCTACTATTAACTAAGGTCACCGAAGGGTGCCTCTAGCAAAGTCAACTAGTCAACTCGCAGCACATCCCGGTGCATCGCACCTGTGCAACGAAGTTCACTTATGGCTAGGGATTACTACATGCGACTCTGTACTAGTCTCGGGCATAACCCTTAGTACTCGTATGTAGTTACGCATCTACCGTGCTCTAGTGCCAAGCACACACGGAGTGTATACTTCTTTCTTCCTCTTAATGCTAATGGTGTTCCGAGGAGATGGTTCAAGAACCGTACATAATGTTGATAAGGTGGAACCATCAGGGACCGGGGTTCATGGCTTCCAACTCAAGCTCGATCGATATACTACCCGAGTGTACCATCGATCCTCTTAGCTTGAGTTAACCTGCGTAGCCACCCAGAGTACGACGCAGGCTGCACTCCAATTCACCCAGACTTACTATGTTCTCTATCATACCCCTGCTCTCCGCTTAGTAGTGGTAAACCCACTGTCCCTCCACTTGATGCCATGATTCACTTCGAGCGGTGGAGACTACCGTCAGACTCGAATGATCATATGACTTGGTTCCTTCCAGGTTGACCTATACATCGTACCTCTGATTACCCCGTCGAGTAATCGAACCCGGTCAACAGTCAAACTGGTGACCACCAGGCCTGGGTTTGGTACAGTGTAAGTCACACCAAGGAACACACCTCCCTTCAGGGGTGTGGATAGCCTGCAGGAGTGACACGCTAATGCAACGCCAACCGGGTAACCCAGTACACCGTGGTTTTGGATCACTGCATACGGATCCTCACACATTGGTGCGCCAAAGCACCACGCAACTGGTTAGTCCATCAGACATGGTTCCTCAGGGTTTAGGACCGTTTTACCCTAAGCAGAAACACGGCTTAGTGTACCAGTGTCTGCTCACTGATCTGTACACCGTGTTAGTTCCGTTCAGCCACAGATACTGTGCCTGGTGATGACCATGGTGAAGACATCCCATGAACTGTCATCGCCAACAGCTTAACATGATGAGGCGACCAACCTGATCATAGCTGCGAACTGATTTAGTTATATAGGACCAATCCACTCAGTCTTCAACTCAGTGGACTACCATATAACCATGGCTCTCTGTTCTTAAAAGAACACGTAACTATGTTACGCACCTATATGCATCTCATATAATAATAACTATCAATCTTTATTAGACCAAAACATAAAGTTTTACAAGCTTAGAACACATCAATCCTAACAATCTCACACTTGGTCTAGCGTAGCAAAACGGTTTTGACTCCCATCACGTCCACATGTCGCTCGAATGCCTTGGTAGGTATTGCCTTTGTGAAAGGATCAGCAACATTATCTGTAGATGCAATATGTGTCACCGCTACTCGTACTTGCTTTTGAAACTGCCGAATCAAGTGGAACTTGCTCTCGATGTGCTTCCCTTTTTGGTGATGTCTTGGCTCCTTTGCTTGTGCTATCGCCCCACTATTGTCGTAGTAAAGCACAATAGGTAACTGGGTCTCTGGTACACACCCCAAATCCGTAAGGAATTTCTTGAGCCATACCGCCTCTTTGGCTGCCTCGCACACTGCAACGTACTCAGCCTCTATGGTAGAGTCTGCGATGCATTTCTGCTTCACACTCTGCCAACTAATTGCTGCTCCTAACAAAAATATAAAATCTGATGTCGACTTTCTGGATTCCAAATCTGACATAAAGTCAGAATCTGTGTATCCAATCGGCGTCAGTTCTTGTGCAGTGTAAACCAACTCATAGTCCCTTGTTCTACGAAGGTACTTGAGTATACACTTCACAGCTGTCCAGTGATCTGGACCCAGATTCGACTGAAACCGACCCATCATGCCTACTGCGAAACCGATATCTGGCCTTGTACAATGCATAGCATACATCAGACTACCTAATGCCGAAATATAAGGAATCTTTTGCATTTCTGCTCTCTCCTCAGGTGTCTTAGGACATTGATCCTTAGACAGTTTTATGCCATGTTTAAATGACACAAAACCCTTCTTGGAGTTTTGCATGTCAAACCTAGCCATAACCTTATCTATATACGCGGCCTGTGACAGTGAGAGAATCTTGTTCTGGCGATCACATGTTACCTTGATCCCCAAAACATAACTCACTTCACCTAGATCTTTCATATCGAACTGTATTGACAACCAGACCTTTACCGTTGACAATATTCCAACATCATTCCTAATGAGTAGAATATCGTCTACGTAAAGTATCAAATATATCACTGTAGTCTTATCACTCCTTTTGTATATACATGGTTCATCCTCGTTTTGAGTAAATCCATATGACTGGATTGCCTGATCAAAACGGATGTTCCAACTTCTAGATGCTTGCTTTAGTCCATAAATGGACTTCTACAACTTGCAAACTAGATGTTCCTGACCCTCTAACTCAAAACCTGGTGGCTGCATCATATAAATGTCTTCTTCCAAATTTCCATTGAGGAATGCTGTCTTGACATCCATTTGTCAGATCTCCCAGTTGTAATGGGCTGCAATGGATAGGAGGATCCGAATAGACTTTATCATAGCTATCGGTGAGAAGGTTTCGTCAAAGTCGATTCCTTCTCTCTGGGTATAACCCTTGGCAACTAATCTTGCTTTATAAGTCTCGATAGTACCATCGGATCCTCTCTTCTTTTTATACACCCACTTACACCCAATAGGTTTAATATTGGATGACGGTGTAAACAAGAGTCCAGACAGCGTTATAGGACATTGATGCAATTTCTGCCTTCATAGCCTTTTGCCAGTCAGAGCTGTCAGAAGCTCCCACTGCCTCATCGTAGCTCAGTGGGTCATCCTCCTGACCCTCTGGATCAACCAATAAGGTTTCTCCATAGTATCTGTCAGGAGCTCTGATGTTTCTCCCACTGCGACGAGGTGGTGGTTGTGTTACAGGATTAATAGATTCTATAGTATCTGATATATTAGTGTCTGTGATGTCAGCTCCCACTATGCTTTCGGATGCGCTCTCTGATCTAGTACCTAGTAGCTCATCTAAGACTACCTTACTAGTAGGTTTGTGGTCCATAATATAATCCCATTCTAGGAAATAGGCATTCGTAGAAACGATCACCTTCTTTTCCTTAGGAACATAAAATAGACCACCTTTGGTCTCCTTAGAATACCCTACAAACAAACATACGTTGGACTTCAGTTCCATCTTATCCCTCTTATCCTTTCGCACATGTGCAGGACATCCCCATATTCTGAAATGCTATAGTTTCGGTTTGTTCCTTGACCACAGCTCTCTAAGTGTCTGAGGTACTGACTTAGACGGAACGTGGTTCAGAATATAAACTGTTGTTTGTAGGGCATATCCCCAAAAGGTCATTGGTAAACTGGCGTAACTCATCATGCTGCGAACCATGTCCAATAAGGTTTGATTCCTTCTCTCGGAAACTCCATTCTGTTGTGGGGTTCCTGGAGCAGTTAACTGGGATGTTATCCCATGCTCCACCAGATACCCTAGGAACTCGTCAGATAGGTACTCACCTCCTCGATCAGATCGAAGGGTTTTTATATATTTACCTGTCTGCTTTTCTACTTCAGCCCTGAACTCTTTGAACATGTCAAAGGATTCTGACTTCCGTTGCATCAGGTAAATGTAACCATATCTTGAGTAATCATCAGTAAAAGTGATGAAGTACTCATGGCCTCCTATCGCCTTGACGCTCATGGGTCCACACACATCTGAATGGATTAACTCCAATACCTCAGTAGCTCTTACTCCTTTGCCTTTAAAGGCCCTCTTGGTCATCTTGCCTTCCAGGCAGGATTCACAGGTGGAAACGATCTCCGTAGGATCTGTTTCCAGAAGCCCGGCCTTCACCATCCTATGGATCCTGTCTAAGCCAATATGCCCAAGTCGTAAGTGCCACAGTTGGGTTAAATTTTCCGAAGGTTTCTTACGCTTAGATGAATTAACATTAAATGCTGAAGTTATTATATTATCCTTTTCAAATTTAGGACTGACAACATAGAGATGATTCTGAACTATTCCTCTTATTATAAAAGTTTCATTCAGCTTAAACGACACACCAGAAGCATCAAAATAAACTGAATAACCTTCATTAACTAAAGAAGAAACAGAAATTAAGTTACGTCTCAAGGACGGTACATAAAAGACATCTCTAAGAGTCAAAGTCTTATTATTCGAAAAACTAAGATTAACGTCTCCAATAGCTTCAGCAGCAGCCACGGCCTCAGTTCCTATGCTCAAGGTCACCTCTCCATCAAGCAATCTTCTGCTTTTCCGAAACCCCTGAAGAGAGTTACAGGCATGGTTAGTGGATCCAGAATCCACAATCCAACTAGCAAAAGTACTATCACTTGAAAGAAATGATTCAACAACTAAAAGTTGTAGATTACCTTCACCAGCATTCTGAGGTTTCTTGCAGTCCTTCTTCTAATGACACTTCTGGCCACACCTGAAGCACTTCGTGCCCGGTTTCTTTGATTCTCCAGACCCAGAGGCCCCAGCAGAGTCCTACACAGGCGCTGACTTAGGTTTCTTTTTATGTTTCTTGCCTTGAGGTTTACCAGGCTTCTTGAAGGATCTGCGTTGCACGTGAAGTGCTTCGCCCTTCTGCTTGAAGCCATTCTCAGCTGCCTGGAGAGCTCCAGAAGCTCTGCATTTGTCATAGCCAACTTGTTCAGATTAAAGTTGGTGACAAAGCCTTCTAAGGCTCTAGAAAGTGACAAGAGGAAGATATCTGTCATCACCTCGCCTTCTAGCACAATGTCCATGGTCGCTAGTTCGTTCTGGAACCCAAACATTTTTATCATGTGTTTCCGAACCAGCGTCCCATTGGACATCTTAGTGCGGACGAGTTTCTTGATGGTAAGGTATCGCGTAACGCGATTGTGACCTTTAAACATCTCCTTCAGATACAACATCATGTCAGAAGCATCGGGCATCTCCTCGACTTGGTTCTGCAGAGTTGTTTGCAAGGATGCTATAATATAGCATTTATATATTTTATTAGATTCCTTCCAGTCAGTGAAAGCCTTTAACTGTGCCTTTGTGGCATCGGGTCCTGGCAAATCTGGCTCAGGGTCATTCAGGGCTATCATATGTTTACCAATCCTCAAGACCAGGTACAGGTTGCGCTTCCAGTCCTTATAGTTGGGACCGATTAGTTTGTGGTCATTTAGGATAGCGGATAGGGGGTCTAACTTAGTCATCTATAAATTAAAGATTGAATAATGAGTATGCATAAAAACTTATTTTATGGATTTTTAAAACAAGCTAATTATATCCATATGTCGACGCTACCCTCAAGCGAAGCCATCTCTATGGATTAATTAACCATGTATGTAAGATCTCAGAATCGACTGTACCTGCTCTAGGGGGCATCATACAGCGTCAATCCGCTTACACGGGCCTTTTCCTTGACCCTATCCAAATCTGCCAACTAAGGGCTGTGATGGACCATGGTTATCTTTCGGCCAGTACCACGTGATCCCCATTATCTGAGCAATGAATGCCTCACGTGTACTTTGGATGCTTACCCACGAGCCTAGGTAAATACGACACGGGAGTTCATGCGGCCCCCACTAGGGTGGGATGAAAAGTCCTTCTCTCCTCACCCCGTAATTACCATATCTAAAGAGAGATCACTAAGTGATTTGGCATGGATTGACATAACCCCCATCCTAGGGGATGTTGAGTTACGCCTCTCCACCCTAACACGAAGCGATTGGCCGTGGAGGCCAGGGGATCTCAAAAGAGTCCTCTCTTGCATCCCTTATTATATATGAGGATTATTTTGCGAGTATGAATTTATGCTAATGCAAAGGTAGCGACCTCCTATATAGTAGACCCTGGTCACACCATGCTCCCACTAGCGTTCAAGCCCTTCGCCTAGCATTAATCATTATCGGAATATCATAGTCCCTGTCTCAAGTGGATTTCTCCATTCAAGGGTCACATTACATATTCCGAGAATATCGATGCTCTGCAAAATTAGTTATCACGCTAATGCTCTGGAGCTAATCCTATAGTCTGACTCACTGGAAAGGACTCCCACTAGGCATGGCGCCTTGCTTATAAATTTGACAATTGACGTTCAATGGATCTCCATCTCATCTTTGATTTCGATACTGGCCAAATAGGCACACCCGACTAGTCGGGTGCTAACCTAATGGTGGCATAACCATATGTGATGGGATCCCACTAACATCAAATGTCAACTAAATAATAGGCGTCATCTAGCGGGATCCTATCCTCAAACAGTCGCTTGGACCGGAGGGGAAAGGCATCCCTCTGAAAACTGATAATAACATTATCTCATCGGGGTTCGATATGAAGCATAAAGAACTAATAAAGAAAGCAACCATAACGACTGAATTAAGTTCAGGGTCCGACCCCTGAACCTAATTTGCACAGCGCAGGCTTCTAGCTTTCTTTGCAAGGTCCCTCGGTTCGGCTCCTCCGTCGCGCTCGCGAACACTTTTCCGGATCGTCTTCATCCTCCAGGGTTTCGCTTCCGCTCCCGATAGTGGATTTCTTTGGCACATCTTTCTTCTCAATCTGTAACCGAAAAAATCTAGTACGCTTCGAGCAAGTGCTCACTCGTACATAATTTCCTAGAAAGAAAAGAAAACACACCTAGAAAAAAAGGCCATGGGAACCAAGGATGGTCAACCCCCATCACTCGCCCAATCTATGGCTCAATTACATATCCACACACAAAGAGAGCTAATCCAGACAATGGCTAACTCGGGGTCCGACCCCCGGTAGCAAGCACAAACAGAGATCTAGATTATTTTTATAGCGGCGCCTTGCAAGAATGATTAATAGAACAAGCACAATCTATACATATGCATGATCTAAGCGTAAGAACCCTGATGATTTCACGCATTCATCATGCGCACACATGTTGGTTTCATGAAAAAACATGAAACGCACACCGCTAATGCGGCTCTGATACCAATTGTTGGAAATTAATCCATGGTAGAGGCTCGCAGCGGAAACGATTTTGCGATCGAAAGACCGTTCATGGTGCACGTTACACGATTTAAACTTTCATAGAAACTAATCTATATATGTGTGCATGTGTATGCACGTGAATCGAAAACCCTAACGACAATCTAGCATGATGATTAACTAGCATGCATGCAAATCATAATACTCGCTAGATCTACATATTAGTTTACACATACCTTTCGTACGGATCGTTTAACCGCGGAGAATTGTCTTCTTTGTCGATAGAGACGGAAGATCGTTCGCGAAGATGCAGATGGTACAATTGGAGACGTTGCCTTCTTGTTCACCCGATCTCACACGATGCACGGAACATCGCTCTCGGATCTCTGAGTGCCTCCGAAGAACGACCCTTCTCCTTCTTCAGAACTCCACGTGAGGAAGACGAAGTTGCAAGCGGGAAACGGAAGATGGATTCGGGAGAGAACTAGAGAGATGAGAGGGGAGGGGGGTTCGGTTTTTGCATCAATATGGCCGGCCCCCTATAGCCCTTTATATAGGGCCGGCCTACCCCCTTGGATAAGGATCCAAAGGGATAAAGACCTCCCACAATTATCTCTCCATTATCTCCTTTTTATCTCTCCTTGTATTTATCCGTTTTCCCACTTTTTAGGGCTCGATCTTAACCGATTCTAAGCCCTATCCCTATCATATGGTCGGCCCCTATAGATGAGGGATTCTCATCCCTACAATATAGGGTCGGTCCTAGCAAGGTCTCCAACTGCTAGGGTCGGCCAATAGTGAGGTCCGGCAGAGTGAGGTTTTTACCAAAATGCCCTGACGCCTCATTTTGACCATTTCTAGCGTGCGATACCTAGCGGTCATTACTTAAGTGATTTCTACTAGTTATCTACTATTAACTGAGGTCACCGAAGGGTGCCTCTAGCAAAGTCAACTAGTCAACTCGCAGCACATCCCGGTGCATCGCACCTGTGCAGCGAAGTTCACTTATGGCTAGGGATTACTACATGCGACTCTGTACTAGTCTCGGGCATAACCCTTAGTACTCGTATGTAGTTACGCATCTACCGTGCTCTAGTGTCAAGCACACACGGAGTGTATACTTCTTTCTTTCTCTTAATGCTAATGGTGTTCCGAGGAGATGGTTCAAGAACCGTACATAATGTTGATAAGGTGGAACCATCAGGGACCGAGGTTCTTGGCTTCCAACTCAAGCTCGATCGACACACTACCAGAGTGTACCATCGATCCTCTGAGCTCGAGTTAACCTGCGTAGCCACCCAGAGTACGACGCAGGCTGCACTCTAATTCACCCAGACTTACTATATTCTCCATCATACCCCTGCTATCCGCTTAGTAGTGGTAAACCCGATGTCCCTCCACTTGATGCCATGATTCACTTCGAGCGGTGGAGACTACCGTCAGACTCGAATGATCATATGACTTGGTTCCTTCCAGGTTGACCTATACATCGTACCTCTGATTACCCCGTCGAGTAATCGAATCCGGTCAACAGTCAAACTGGTGACCACCAGGCCTGGGTTTGGTACAGTGTAAGTCACACCAAGGAACGCACCTCCCTTCAGGGGTGTGGATGGCCTGCAGGAGTGACACACTAATGCAACGCCAGCCGGGTAACCCAGTACACCGTGGTTTTGGATCACTGCATATGGATCCTCACACATTGGTGCGCCAAAGCACCACGCAACTGGTTAGTCCATCAGACGTGGTTCCTCAGGGTTTAGGACCGTTTTATCCTAAGCAGAAACACGGCTTAGTGTACCAGTGTCTGCTCACTGATCTGTACACCGTGTTAGTTCCGTTCAGCCACAGACACTGTGCCTGGTGATGACCATGGTGAAGACATCCCATGAACTGTCATCGCCAACAGCTTAACATGATGAGGCGACCAACCTGATCATAGCTGCGAACTGATTTAGATTATATGGGACCAATCCACTCAGTCTTCAACTCAGTGGACTACCATATAACCATGGCTCTCTGTTCTTAAAAGAACACGTAACTATGTTACGCACCTATATGCATCTCATATAATAATAACTATCAATCTTTATTAGACCAAAACATAAGTTTTACAAGCTTAGAACACATCAATCCTAACAGAATACTCTCTTCAAACGGCCAGATTGACAAGCCTAACTGTAGCACTACATTGAAATCTTGTAGCGAGCACTATAGACACTAATCGAATTCTTACAGCGGGTACTACATAGGCTCTATTACCGAGGGGCAAAATGGATATTACGAAAAAAAAAATTCACATAGGACTTCATGCTTAATGATCTAAAAGCAATATATTAATTGTAATATATGGGCAGTTAGAAGGGCCTTACATCAAAAAAATTAATATATTGTAATTCAGACACACACTTTGACGCATGGACTCACGCCAGCATGGTGTGCATCTGCCTCAGGAATCGGCATGTCTTCGGCCATTTCTGTATGTCAGGTGTGTTGAAAAACCTTGTCGAATTAGTTATTAAGTATTCAGTTTCTACCACGACAACGACCTCTACCGTCCGATAATTTGAGAATTGAAGTGAAAACTTTAAAGAGTAATACTATTTGAACAAATTGGTTCGACAATCTCATTGACAAACCAAACCCATGAAATGGTGGCAACCCAGGGCTCAGTGCATCGGTATTCACACCAAATGGCCCCACCACCACTCCATGGGTCTGGTTTGGAGTAATGCTATTTGAACAATCTGCGACGATAAAACTTTGACAAACAAGCTAGACCCATGCACTGGTGGTAGGCCCAGGGCTCAGTGCACCAGCATTTGCACCAAGCGAGCCCCACCACCAGTGCATGGGCCTAGTATGTCAGTTTTTGTCACTATATATTGTTCAAATAGCATTTGTTGTCTGGTTTGTCAATGAGATTGTCAAACCAGTTTGTTTAAATAACATTACTCTTCTTTGAAACATGGGCATTCTTTCTTTTTTTTCGTGGACACTGATGTGTATCCCGAAATCTTTCATGCAATGGATCCATTTCGGACTCAGACTAATCCCTCTTGAAATGCACACCGAAGAAATATCAACTTCATGCATCAGTTGCTTACTAACTATCCTATCCCCTGGTGGGCACCCTCCTTGATTATTACTCTAGTGAGGTTCAACAGCTTAAGCATGACAACTCGATTGACGACATGCACAACCATCATGCCTCTCCTCTAGTAGTATCTCCCAAAAACCAAAAGTTTCACAAGCAAAGACAAAGCCATGTTAGAGATCCCATCCATGGGGGGGAACTGAGAAACACATGCCAATGATATATATATATATATATATATATATATATATATATATATATATATATATATATATATATATATATATATATATATATATATATATATAGGGAAGTGCTAGAATGCGGCATGCGGTGCGTGCGGCATCGCACCGCAGCCGTCTGATGCACTGCTGCGTGCATCGCATGCACGCAGCGCGTGCATCAGACGGCTGCGGTGCGATGCCGCACGCACCGCATGCCGTATTTTAGCATACCCCTATATATATATATATATATATATATATATATATATATATATATATATATATATATATATATATATATATATATATATATATATATATATATATATATAGAGAGAGAGAGAGAGAGAGAGAGAGAGAGAGAATACGGGGTATGAACTGACAGCCCATTTGTTCAAATGGGCTGTCACTGGCAGCCGTATGATCGCTGAGATCAGACCGTCCAAATTTTTTTAAAAAAAAAAAAAAATATGTTGACAACTGTTCTCTCTCGATCTCGATCTCGAGCAGCAGCAACACCCGCCCTCCCTCCCTCCGGCCCGGCTCCCTCCCTTCGGCTCCGGCTCCCTCCCTCCGGCGTCACCACCCCCTCCGGCATCCACCCCCTTCGACGTCACCATCCCCTCCGGCGTCACCCCCCTCCGGCATCACCCTCCGACAGCACCTCCCCCGATCGGAGTTGGTGCGACGACACCGGAGGAGGGGGGGATTGCGATCGGCCGGCGCCGGAGGGGGAGCCAAAGGGACTACGATTGGCCGAAGGGGAGCGGGAGGGTGGACGCCGGAGGGGGTGGTGACGCCGAAGGTTGGGCGGGCGGGTGCTGCTCGAGAGAGAGAGAGAGAGAGAGAGAGAGAGAGAGAGAGAGAGAGAGAGAGAGAGAGAGAGAGAGAGAGAGAGAGAGAGAGAGAGAGAGAGAGAGAGAACAGATGTCAACATATTTTGTTTTTTTAAAAAAAAAAATTGGACGGTCTAATCTCAGCGATCAGACGGTTGCCACTGACAGCCCATTTGAGCAAATGGGCTGTTAGCTCATACCCCGTATTCTCTATATGACAATGCCATTCTGAAAATTCTACTTTATATAGGTATTGATTTCTTACATGTTAATTTACCTACTCAAAAAAAAAATGGTCAACCATAACATACACACATACACTAGTATGAAACAAAGGTGATGCGCACCCGAGCTCCATGTAGTCATCCAATGTATAATAAATGATCGTTATTCACACCATAGCATTTTCTTAGCGGCCTCTGTAACTACAATGTACTATGCTTCTGTAGTAGACAAAGTTACACACTTTTGAAGCTTTGACTGCCATGAGACTGCTCCTCCAACTAAGGTGAACAAGTATCCGGAGGTAGACTTCCTCTGATCTGAATCCCATGCCATGTCTAAGTTGTTAAACTTTTCTAACACTAATAAATCCCCCCTCAAGCGCCAAATCCCGATAAGTGTACTTCCTGCTAGCTTGATTATGGATCTACCTATTAAGTGAAGTTAATAGCAGATAATAGCGTAGAAACAATTCTATTAGGTCTTCAATGAAGCTTCTAACAGCCGATCTTTAGCTTGAATCCTCAGGAACATCTTCATCGCTCCGGATCCTTCCAAGAAAAATCGTTCATTATTGTTGTGGTCCTTCAAAGATCAATTAGAAGGTTTCTAGGTTGAATACGATCATCCTTCGATTGATGATGTCCAAGAATCTTGCAAAGACATTTTCGCAATTTGAGAAAGTCACATGTTTCTGTTGTTTACTTAAACCAATGGGGGACCATTTTCTTTCCTTTATTTTGAAGACTGTCAAATACATTGAGTAGTGGCTTTATATCGAGCACAAAAAAAAGTGTCAAGCATGGATTGTAAGAGATGGAAATTAGAATCAAGTACCGAAGTTGCTCCCTAATCAATAAGCCTACCAAGGAAGTCCGCCATCCAGATGAATCAGTATGGAGAAAGAGGACCAGTGGAAGGTACAATTGGAGCGTCACGGTCTTAATAAAGTTCTCTCTCTCCTTAATCAATAGGCACTATGCAAGACCTCTGGTAGTTTAAAAATTATGTTATGCTAAATTCTCAACTCACCGTGGAATATTACAATTTGCATACAATGATGATTAAATATTGGGTGGTTCTCTCTCTTTCTCACTTGCAATGAATATCAGTTCAGTGGATTTCTTTGAAGTGTTGGGCAAAAGCATACAAGGCTTACATTCAGAATTTAAACTACATCACATAATATGTTTTTACAAAGAAACCTTTCACGGAAAAAAAAAACCCCCACCGGCTTCATGTCAGATGGTGAGAACAATCAACTAAGCAAATGTCTAATTACAAGCACAAAGAACGAACACATGAACCTATTCGGGACACCAATCCCTCCTTTCCATGTTGCCTTCGTCGCTCTCCTTCCAGCGTTTCGCACGCTCCCTACTCGGCTGCCTTCACGAGATCCAACACATGTTGTCCTTGTGCTCGCCAAAGTCATTGCTCAGACTTCCGTGCTTTGCATGCACGAAGACATTAACGCTCGTCCCCACAGAACTTGAACATGCCGAAAGATAAATCATACCCCATTTGTGGGTGGTAACACCGTTTAAGGGACTACTTTGCCGGAATAACCCGTCTGACGGACGTCAAAGGAATTAGTCGATAAACCTCAACTCCCTACGAAGAGGAATTAGGGTTCTTCTTGTCGTGTCACATGAGCAAGACGTGGCCCTCTTCCATTTCAGACGAAAGAATCCAACACATGGGATTTGCAAGGGTGTGATAGAAAGTAACAAAAAAAAAACCACTTAACGTAAGTACATGGTTCTACATGCACATTTCGATAAAGGAAATACACATCTTTAATTTATATCAAATTAAAGCATATGTGGTGAAAGATGATCTTTATGCCTATAAGATCTTATCTTGGTAGTAGGGCTTGCTGGGAGGAAGAAAGAGAGAAAAAAATTTAAAAAATTCTTCGACACGACTTTTTGTCAAATTTTTCACATGAATTCATTCGAGGAAGGGGGTATTTATACAAAAGTTTCTGGGTACTAGTGGTCCTAACAGCTGTTAGGACGGTAGACCCAGCAAAAGAGAACACACTGAAGATAGTCCGAATAGCTGTTCGGACACCCAGTGTCAAGGTGTCCCTAACGATTCGGACAACTAAGGACCCGTCCGACCGTATGTCTGGAAGTCCGAATAGGTGTTCGGACCTAGAACATATAGAGTCTAAACAGCTGTTCGGACGCCTAGTGTGGACCTCCAATCCTTAGAAAAAAAATTTAAGCGTTGAATCCTCTTGACTCGGACGACGACGAAATCAAACTCCGATTTTCAAAAACATAAAGATATCATGTAACAATGCAAACGCACGCAAAATGATACAATCAAGAAAATATTTTCTACCCCAATAACCCCACTCATCGCACACCACTCAGTGGAGAAACTATCGCCATGTGATGGATTGCTGATCGAGTCTTCTGCGGATTTTGAACTATTATCTCAAACAGTAATGGATATACATGTAATTTCTCACATATTGGTTTGGATTCATAAATTAAGCTAAACAAAATGAGACCCTGCAAGCGGTAAGAATTATCGAACGAATAGGAGGAGTCGTAGCAGTGAGTGGAGGCAAATGAAAGAACAATTTCAAGACTCTCTTTTGATTATAACCTCAATTGAAATGAGACTCGGGTTTTCTTGAACCTTTGATTGGGGTCAATCTTTGCTAAGGACAAAGATTGATGTGTGGGATGGTCCGTTTTCAAAGTGGCTTTTTCTGTCACAAAGGGTGCTAGGCTTCAAGACTTCGTATAGTGGCATGGTCCGTTTTGAGAACGATTTTGTTCCAACCTCGCTCTCTCATTGGTCCATCTCGGGGGTTTTTGGTCATTTCACCATGATAAACAATATGAAATGGCAAAAATACCCTTGGAATGGACCAATGAGAGAGAGCGGGATGCTCCAACCTCTTTAAGGCGGTTGGAACAAAATCGTACTCCACTTTTTTCTTTGTTTCGGAGCTAGGAGCACCAACTTTTGTCCATGCTATTAGTAAGCTTTCGTTGTGCATTAGCGCAATCGTTGCAAGGTGCATACTATTACCACTACATACCACACCACTGGGCAGCTCGCAAAATACACATGATCTGTTGGGTGTGTGTTTTAAAACCACACAAAGGAATGGGCTTTTAGTCCCATATCGGTAAGGGGAAAAATCCCCTACCAACTTAAATAGGATTCCCCACTTCCCCCCACTAGTCATCACACTAGAGGAGGGGCTCCACTAGCCCACACACGCGCGCGCGTGTGTGTGCCGGGCCGGGCCGGGCCGGGCTTGGGCATGGGCTGGGCGGCGCGTGTGTGTGCGCCCGCGGACCCGGACACGATAGCACCTCCGAAATGGGCTGGTCCGCACCTGCCCTATTTTTACTTTTTGCTTTTAAGTCCTCCACTATTTATTATTTACCATTTGGGACACTAGCCGTTACGCGAGAAGCGCTGCATGCTAGCCGTTACGTACAGGCTCGCTGCGAGCTGTAACGTGCGAGGTTAATGGGCTTAATCGCAGCCCATTAACCACTCCCCTCTTTCAGCCTCCCATTAACAGCCCGAGGCCTATATAAGGCCCGGTGCAGCTATGGGATTCATACACTCCGAAAATCGGAATTCAACCCTTCTTACTGCCTCTCTCTCTTTCATTCTCTCGTCGTGGTGCTGTGGTGCTGCCACTTTGCTCCGAAGAGACTCCCTCTCTCGGACCAAAGCTCTGCTGCGGTGCTGCCTCCCCGATTCGAGAAGATCGTCATCCGAGTCGCTGGGTTCCTGAAAGTCTACGAGGTTCGCAATACCTTCTTGAAGTCGTGCCGACGAGAAGGAGGTCGCCTGACTGGGGTCGTCATATCTCCGAGAACCATTGCCACGAGACCCGCACGAGGGGGGCAATAAGTTTCTTGGGACAGTGCCTAGCACGTTTCGACTACAGGCCAGAGTTTCTAACTCTACTCTTGTCCTATCCTTCTAATTAATCAATTTGCATCTAATAGAGAAACCTAAATAATTAGAGATAGATTATTTCTCTCTTTTAGAAAAGTTCGGCAAGGTGAATGACGGTTCCATAGAACCCGCTCTGCCTTGGCAAACAATTTCTAAAAGAAATTTGTGATATGCCTTTGCTTGCAAATATTATTGCTAAAATTATTTAATATTAAAAATTTGATTCCAAAGTTTGCTAGTTTAGAACGGTTATTTTCCAACAATCCAAGAAACTTATTGTAATTTAATCGTTCATAAGTTATTTTCTTTGCAATGTGCTCACTAAGTTAGCCTACGTGATCATCTATTAGTCTTTATTTCGTGCTACCTATTAGTTGCTACTAATTACAAAACTATTTTCTACAAAAGTAAATTAGAAGCATAGATTATAGAAAAGACTAAAAGTCGTCATTGAAATATTCCACTGCCTACGGTGTCAAGAAAGGCTTGTCAAACCGGCATTAAATTGCCCAAGGTAGCTTGGTATTTGAGCGAGCCTAGTGCTCCACCTCCTATCTGGAGCCCATCTGGCCGTTAGGATTTGGAAGTTTCATTTGGACTTCTAAAAGTCGAATCTATCTAGGTGTACTTTAAAATTGACAAAACTTGTTTTTCAATCCACAGATTTCAACTCCTAATTTTGGTCCGAAATGGCCTCACCAAACCGTGAAACCCTTAGTGCTAAACCCGAGAAGTTTGACGGGTCTAACTTCAAGAGGTGGCAAAACCAGATGCGATTCTGGCTAACCACACTTGGGTTACTGTCAGCCATAGGTGAAACCGCACCAGGAATATCCAACGGGTCCAGCCAAACTCGTCGTACCCGAGCCTCCACTTCTCAACCTGAATCTGAACCAACTTTTGGTATTCCCACTAGGACCCCAGAAGAAATCAACTACCATGGCCTTCATAGGATCCTAGGGGCCTTATCTGATAGATTATATGATATCTACTATACCATCCAAAACCCTAAGGACCTATGGGATACCCTAGAGCGTAAGTATGGCCTAGATGATGCTGGAGTAAAACGCTTCAAAGCGTCTGACTTCAACAGCTTCAAAATGGTTGACTCCAAACCCATGAATGATCAGATTCATGAGTTTGAGAACCTAGTCCAACATCTGAAGACTAATGGTTCCACCCTTGATGAAACCTTCCAAATAGCCTGCCTTATAGATAAACTACCTGCTTCTTGGTCTGAGTTCTCTAAGCACCTAAGTCATACCCAAGGTGACCTAACCCTAACTCAAGTTCTAAACTCTATTAGAATTGAGGAGCAACATAGGCTCAGGGAAAAGGGATCCTCTGAATCCAAACCCAAGGTCAACAACATAGAGAGTCAACCGTCTAAGCCATTCCAAAAACCTAAACATAAGTTCCAGAAGAAACCCTTCCACCCTAAGCCTAAGCCATACACCAAGAAGCCCTACCATAGTAACCATAACCCAAACCATCCCAAGGACCAAAAGAAGGAAGGAGTGCGTTGCTGCTATGTCTGCGGTCGGACCAATCACATGGCCAACCAATGCTTCTACAAGAAGACAGCACCACCTCCAAATCCAAGAAGAAATGGTCCAACGCCACCCGGCTCCCAAGTCAACATGGTGACCTCTGGAGTTGGCTCTTCTGGGACCGCTTTCAGGTCTGTTCTCTTCACCCCTGAAGTTAACATGACCTTTCAAGCATTTGATTGGTGGAATGACACAGGAGCTAACATTCATGTTTGCTCTGATCAATCTTTGTTTTCCACCTATCAGGTCTCAGGTGGAGGAGCTGTAAGCATGGGGAACAATGCTGAGGCTCGTGTGCTAGGGATAGGACGAATCGACCTGAAGCTGACGTCGGAGAAGACCCTGACCCTGCGCGGAGTCCACCACGTTCCAGAGATTAGGAGGAATTTAATTAGTGGGTCCTTATTAGTCCAACAGGGCTATAAACTTGTATTTGAGTCCAATAAGGTTGTAATAACTAAAGGAATGAATTTTATTGGAAAAGGATTTCTTTGTGATGGTTTGTTTAAATTGAATGTATTCAATCCTTCTTCTACTATTTTAAATGTTGAGTCTTCGGTCACTTGGCACCAAAGACTAGGTCATGTAAATTATAATTCAATTAAGAAACTCATGACCCTAAATATCATTCCCAAATCCGATACTAGGAATCTCGACAAGTGCGAGATATGCGTAGAAGCCAAACAACCTAAGAAATCTTTTAAAACCATCGATCGAGACTCCCATATACTTGAATTAATTTACAGCGATGTCTGTGATTCTGAGAGAACCTCGAGAGGTGGCAATAGATATTTTGTAACGTTCATAGATGATGCTTCAAAATATTGCCACCTATACCTTATTAAAACTAAGGATGAAGTTCTCAGTAAATTTAAAATTTACAGAGCTCTGGTTGAGAACCAATTAGACGAAACCATTAAGATCCTTAGGTCAGACCGAGGAGGGGAGTACACCTCAAATGAGTTAAGTGAGTACTGTGATGACTATGGAATACTCCATGAAGTCACAGCTCCTTACACTCCCCAATCCAACGGTGTAGCGGAGAGGAAAAACAGAACCCTAATGAACATGGTCAATTCCATGTTATTAAGCTCTGGAGCGCCAGAGAACTTGTGGGGGGAAGCCCTAATGATGGCTTGTTTTATCCTTAACCGCATTCCGTTCAAACATAATGACTTGACCCCATACGAAGTATGGAAACATAGGAAACCTAACTTAGAATACCTAAAAGTGTGGGGGTGCCTAGCTAAGGTAAAAATCCCCGATAACAAAAGGAAGAAGATAGGACCTAAGACTGTAGATGCCATCTTTATTGGCTACGCTTCAGACAGTAACGCTAATCGTTTCTTAGTGTTTAACTCTGAAATAAGCGAAATAGCCAATAACACCATAATCGAAGCAAGAGATGCTTCATACTTTGAAAACATCTTTCCTTATAAGACTAGGATCAACACTAGGATTAATACCAATAACCAGGCCTCCAGTTCTAATCAGGTGACTCAGATCGAATCTGAAGTCCAATTAGAACCTGAAGACCAGACTGAACCGGTAAACCAAACCGAACCTAGGAGGAGTAAACGTGCCCGTGTAGAGAAAGTCTTTGATGACTTCTATGCACTTATGGTGGAGAACTCCCCCTCCACCTATACAGATGCAATGAAGTCCATAGACTCACCTTTTTGGAAAGAAGCCATAGATAACGAGATCCAATCCATACTTCAAAACCATACCTGGGAACTCACCAATTTACCTCCTGGTTGTAAAACCATAGGATGTAAATGGGTGTTTAAGAAAAAGCTTAGACCCGACGGTACCATAGATAAATTTAAGGCACGACTTGTAGCCAAGGGCTTTACCCAAAAACCTGGGGTAGACTACTTTGATGTCTACTCACCTGTCGCTAGGATAACCACGATTAGGATCCTCATCGCCTTAGCTTCAATATATAAGCTAGTCATACATCAAATGGATGTAAAGACTGCTTTCTTGAATGGCGACCTTAATGAGGAAATATACATGGACCAACCCGAGGGATTTACTGCACCTGGACAAGAGGGAAAGGTGTGTAAGTTAATTCGATCCCTCTATGGACTTAAACAAGCCCCAAAACAATGGCACATGAAATTCAATGAAGTTATCTTATCCTATGGATTTGATATCAATTCAACGGATGAATGTGTATACCATAAAGTAGATGGTAATAATATTGTCATTTTATGTTTGTATGTTGACGATATTCTGATATTCGGTTCAAACATACAAATCATAAATGATATCAAACAGTTTTTGTCCCAAACCTTTGACATAAAAGATTTAGGACAAGCCGACGTTATTTTGAACACTAAGATTATTAGGAAGAACAATGGTTTAGTGTTATCCCAATCCCACTATGTCGAGAAAATCCTTAGGAAATTTTACGACCCCGATTGCCAACCGGTATCCACACCATATGATCCAAATACCCATCTAACAAAGAATACTGGACTTCCTAGACTACAGAGCGAGTATGCTCAAATCATAGGATCGCTAGGTTTTCTAGCAAACTATACTCGACCCAATATCGCTTACGCGGTAAATAGACTTAGTCGTTATACGTCTAACCCAAATTTGTCCCATTGGAATGCGTTAGAAAGAATTTTTAGATATCTTAAGGGAACCATATCATACGGTCTCCACTATAGTGGATATCCAGCTGTATTAGAGGGATACTCTGATGCTAACTGGATTAGTGACTCAATAGATATTAAGTCCACAACCGGATATGTATTCCTACTAGGAGGTGGAGCCATATCTTGGAAATCCACCAAACAAACCGTTATAGCTAGGAGTACAATGGAATCAGAAATGATAGCGCTAGATACCACTAGCACAGAAGCAGAATGGCTTCGAGATCTTCTATATGAGATCCCATTGATAGAAAAGCCTTTACCGGCTATATCTATCCATTGTGATTGTCGATCAGCTATTGATAAATGTAATCAAGAAAACGCTGATGTAAAAATAAATCGACATCTGAAAGTGAGACATAGATCTCTCAGATATAAGATGAAAAATCAAATAATTGCCCTAGACTTTGTTAGATCCGAAAAGAATTTGGCGGATCATCTAACTAAGGGCTTATCTAGGACAGTGGTCTTAGAATCGTCGAGGGGGATGGGATTAAGCCCATAAGAAAAATCACCGCAGTGGGAACCCAACCTCACGGAGGTTCAATGGGTAGAAACAAACTGTAGTAGTGATTGAAAATGAGGAGCACTGAATAATGCTCCCGTCCCTATGACGTCAGTGCTTATTAAAAGCAAGGGGTAGGATGAGTTTACAACTCTTAATAAGTCCAAGACCCATGAGGCGGGGTGTCGCCTTGCTCACACCCCTATTAGGACTTACCTATATGTATGTCGTTGTGAGGCCGCAACTCTGGGACCAGGGCTGCTCCCTAGGAACATACAAGAAAAGATATCTGCGCAAGGCCATTAATAGCGCAACCCGCTTAGAACCATCGAAAACTGTACTACGTGTACTACTTGTAGAAACCCGATAAATGAGACTGGTTCAAGGCGTAGTCCACCAAGTCCTCACGGATGTATACAACTGTACTAAGTGGAGGTTCAAACCGGAAGGTACCTACACCTACTGCGTAGTATAAGGAATCCAGCAAAGTCCTTTTACTTTATATTTTGAATTTTTTTTTTTTTAAATTATTTAATATTTAGTGGTTTTAAACACATGTGGGGGATTGTTGGGTGTGTGTTTTAAAACCACACAAAGGAATGGGCTTTTAGTCCCATATCGGTAAGGGGAAAAATCCCCTACCAACTTAAATAGGATTCCCCACTTCCCCCCACTAGTCATCACACTAGAGGAGGGGCTCCACTAGCCCACACACGCGCGCGCGTGTGTGTGCCGTGCCGAGCCGAGCCGGGCCGGGCCGGGCTTGGGCTTGGGCATGGGCTGGGCGGCGCGTGTGTGTGCGCCCGCGGACCCGGACACGATAGCACCTCCGAAATGGGCTGGTCCGCACCTACCCTATTTTTACTTTTTGCTTTTAAGTCCTCCACTATTTATTATTTACCATTTGGGACACTAGCCGTTACGCGAGAAGCGCTGCATGCTAGCCGTTACGTACAGGCTCGCTGCGAGCTGTAACGTGCGAGGTTAATGGGCTTAATCGCAGCCCATTAACCACTCCCCTCTTTCAGCCTCCCATTAACAGCCCGAGGCCTATATAAGGCCCGGTGCAGCTATGGGATTCATACACTCCGAAAATCGGAATTCCTCCCTTCTTACTGCCTCTCTCTCTTTCATTCTCTCGTCGTGGTGCTGTGGTGCTGCCACTTTGCTCCGAAGAGACTCCCTCTCTCGGACCAAAGCTCTGCTGCGGTGCTGCCTCCCCGATTCGAGAAGATCGTCATCCGAGTCGCTGGGTTCCTGAAAGTCTACGAGGTTCGCAATACCTTCTTGAAGTCGTGCCGACGAGAAGGAGGTCGCCTGACCGGGGTCGTCATATCTCCGAGAACCATTGCCACGAGACCCGCACGAGGGGGGCAATAAGTTTCTTGGGACAGTGCCTAGCACGTTTCGACTACAGGCCAGAGTTTCTAACTCTACTCTTGTCCTATCCTTCTAATTAATCAATTTGCATCTAATAGAGAAACCTAAATAATTAGAGATAGATTATTTCTCTCTTTTAGAAAAGTTCGGCAAGGTGAATGACGGTTCCATAGAACCCGCTCTGCCTTGGCAAACAATTTCTAAAAGAAATTTGTGATATGCCTTTGCTTGCAAATATTATTGCTAAAATTATTTAATATTAAGAATTTGATTCCAAAGTTTGCTAGTTTAGAACGGTTATTTTCCAACATGATCGTCAATGGCGACCTATCAGTGGCGATCGTCAAGTCAAATGAATAAACATTATCATGCCCTTTTACATATTTAAGAGGTGCAAGCTGATCGAAAGTATCGTAATTATGTATCCGGGTCAACACCCGAGACAACCGATCATGATACGGTCTTAACAATCATTGCTTAATGTAATTGCCAATAGCAAACATCGTCCGTTTACGAGTGCCCTCAATCGAACACGATAACGGGCACCTAGCACATTGATTTTTCGATTAACCATTGAGTTGGGCAGATGGAAGAGCTGCCTCCGGTTCCTATCCCTCTTTCGTTGGTGTTCTAGTCATACCTATAGATTTACCTCTTACCGACCATATTCTCTTTTCACTCTGATGTTCGCTTATTTCTTCTCGGATCATCTACCCTAAATAGAACCTGGCTTTGTCACTCAACATAACCTACTCGAGCTTCGTGCACACCTTCCCTATCTGAAAAGAGATCTGCTAGCATTTCCATCCCTGCATCTAAAAGACCATTGCCTTACTTCCCTTTTAATAAAGCCCTAAGCTCGAAGTCGAGGTATTATTCTTCACTTCGATGATTTAACGAAATTAACTCATGTGGAGTATAGAGGGCTCCACGTGGTGCATCTTTAGCTCCTATGTGGCGAGACCACATCTTCTAAGCTCCGCGTGGGCTTGTTGCGGCTTATATGCCTCCAACGGGGTTAATATTTCGACAAGGAGGAAAGAGAATGGAAGGATGAGGAAGAGGGCGGAGGATCGATGAAGGTGGCAGACGATTGCACGGGACTAGTGACAGCAGAGGCGACAATGGGATGCATGGGGCCGACGACACCAGTGGTTACCATAGTGAAATGATTGGAGGCTTTTGTATTAGGATACGTCAAATTCAAGTACTAAGATATCGCTTAAATTCTATTGTATCTGAGGAAGAGTCTTTCTCTGGCTATATTAATTTTGATAATCAGATATGTATGTATTTTGCTTTGGGTCTGGAACGTCATGAGTCGCACTTGATCTGATTGTGCATTCCTGGATGACTTTGATGCTATCGGACACCAAATCCGGTAGAGATCGAAAAAATAAGATCAAAATACAAATGACGGTTGCAGTGGCGGAGGGCGGTGGCGGTGGACGATAGTGTCAGTGACAATGGTGGCCGAAACCAGCAATGCCGGCGGCCTGAAACCAGCGATACCGACGATGGTGGATGATAGTGTCAATGACGGTGGTGGCCGAATCCAGCGACTCCGGCGGCCTAACGAAATTTATTAGTTAGAACCGACGAAATTCGATTATCACTGACAAATTAATTGGGAGAGCTGCCCCCCAACTAAGTTCAGTGGGACCCTCTTTAGTCTTTTACTGCATTCCTTCAGCTGACGTCACGATTATGCCCCATCGTCAGAACAGCGAATATCCGTTACATAGTGACAAAAATACTTTCAAAGCATTATTAAACGAAGATACTAGTTAGTCCGATTGGTCGGCCCGATTAACGTGTCCTGATCGCAGCCGTCCGTTGCACTCAGCCCCGGCCAGTCAATCGCATTCCACCCGGGATGGCGGGCAAAGTGACGCTGTGATCGGATGCCACGTCGATCGGGCTGACAATTCGGGACGAACTACGGCACTATCACCGTTAATTATTGATCACGATTGACCACATCATCTCCGTCCACGTCAGGTACCGTTACAGCTAATTGACCCTGGTCGTGTGCGCACGATCACGACGTTGGGAACATTAGGAGTGGGGGCGCATTTTATGGTGGGGTCCACGGAGTACCTCTCTCTCTCTCTTGGGAGTTGGGTCCCTCTATTTGCACCCATAGAATTACTGATGGCACCCGAAATTGTCTGGATCCTCAACCCATTTCGACCATTAATATTGGCACCCATATAAACCTAGGGTGCAACTCGGATCGGATTGGTTCGGATTTGAGTCAAATCAGAACCGACCCGGAAGTGGTCGGTTCTACAATTTTATGACCCGATCAATCATAATTCAACATAAAACCAACCTGACTTGAACCAAATCGGGTTGGTTTGGTTCAATTCTCGGGTTAGTCCTACACATACATAAATCATTCATCATGCAAAGTGTTCCTCCAAATTATATAGTAACATGTGAAGCATACTATCCATTTCCCTGCCACACTTCGCCCCATCTTGCCCCGTCGCCCTTCTCTTCCCTCCATCTTCCCCTCGTCGGAACCCCAAGACTTTGACCCTCCTCCCTATTCCTTCTTCCTCCTCCTCCCCCCTCCTTCTTCCTCCATCTTCTTAAGAAGGAGGAAGAAGGAGGCAAAGGAGGGGCAGCGGATTAGGGTTCCAACGTGGGAAAGATGAGGTAGAGGGAGGAGAAGGAGGAGGAGAAAGAAGCAAGAAGGAGGGTGGCGAGGTGAGGACAACCTGTTGGAATTTTGTTTAATTTTTTTTATTCAAAATTCTTTATTAAAAGCTTCAAAACTCTTTAATGTTTTAACCTTTATTTGTCATTTAAATTCTTTACCGTTTCAGCTTTTATTTGGCTTGCATGTAACCGCCCAATTAAAAGGATGGCTTTACACCTAGCCATTAAGTCTTTATGGTAGTTATGTAAGGGTTATGGATTGTTGAATTTATAAATCAATCCAAATCTTTGAGAAAGACAGAGCTGAATTGTTTTTTCTTCCTCCTCTAAGCCATGATATTATTTCGGATTTTATCTTTAGAATTTTTTTTATGGGCAACATAGATGAAGGGTTCTTGTGGCTCTCTACGGTCGTGCATATGGTGAGCATATCCCGGCAATGGGGTTTATTGTACCTTGGGGTCGAATTAACCAATCAACCCACACGTAGGGAGGCAATCAAGATCTTAGGGCAGCGATTACGTGCTTTAAACCCAAGCTAGGAAAATATCTTTTGTTTTATCTTTTTAATTATTTAATTACAGCAAATAATGTCTTTAGAATATAATTTTAAAATATTTATCCAAGAATCTAAGATCTTGATTGTTTTATCTTTGTATATGTTAGAAAAAATACATGAGAAAGAAGCTTATATGTTATTTGTGTATCATCACATAATATTATGTTATAAAGTTTCATTTGCAATATAGACTGGTGTGAAATTCTAAGAACAAAGTTGTAATTCCACAAAATTCAAAGAACATACTTCCTTTGATGTGGATGCAAATTGTAAAAAATTTAAATTTGGGCCCATGCTTAACACATCTAGGAATCTTTCTGTTTATTCAAAAATGGTTTAGTTCTACCTTCACGATAACAATTGAATTACGCTTATCTAATAGTTTGCTCAGGTTGTTTACTGTATAGATCAAATAAAGTTTGTTCATTATTATTTTCATGGATTTTCTAAGCATGTTTTTAAATTTTTTAAGTCATAAGTATGTTGAAATGTATAAGCTAACTCCTTTCATGTTCACAAACATACTCGTGCATGCTACTAGTGATTGTTTCTTGTAATTACTTTATGTTTATTCATGTTAGTCTAAGTGGTTGGTTGACTCCATAATATCCTTTCTGTATATTACTTAATAAATAACCATAAAATCGTACCTTTTAGTTTTGAAGACATTTTTATTTCAATATGATCTCAGCTGTAACGTTCTTGATTTAAGTTGTTAACTGAATGTACGTATATTTACCGCTATATATTTCATAGCCAAAGTTATTATTTAGCACCAAGATTGTCAAGTCGCTGAACGTACTTGATCCAGTTTCGAATGGATCATCGTTCCATCGGCCTTTCATCTCGATCCGCCGTTCTTGAATTCCTTACCCTATGTAACGATGTACTGAACTCAAACCCAACAAGCTCCACAACGCCCACTAGGTCGCTCCTCACATCCGTCGGCATAACCCAGGGTATTGCTTTGTCATGAGACCAGTGCAAATTTTGGATTGAAATAAGCATAGAGGCATGCAATCTGATCTGATGGCGCCCACTAGTATTGATGTAAGTGGTCACTACCATCCAAGTTCAGGCTATCATTCTAACTTGACAAAGTTTATATATGTGACACGCCAACACATTTCACCTTCTAAAATTAGTTCAGTTATGAAAGGCTTCTTTAGCATCTCTATTTTACATATTGTTGTGCAATGTCTTCATGTTAAGGATACTAGTTATGTTGTATATATAATTAAGATCTTATCCATTTCTTTTGGGTTGTTAAAATCATAAGCATTAGTCATGAATTAGATATACTGGTAATCTCTAATATGTCTAAATTGTATTCTTCCGAGAGTAGAACTAATATCCATGCATATACACTTCTAGGTGTTATAGTCAGGCTATAAATTTTGACTTTATTTTCTTTGAAAAAAAAAATTACATACTCCCAGTAAAAGTATGTTAATTTGTGACATTAATAGATGCTTTGGATTTTATTTCAACAAGATTCTATATGTGACTTTTATTTATATAAGCATCTCCAAGAAAGTAATAAAGGGATAGAATCAAAATCCTATTATGTAAAAATATGGGGGTGCCCAACTAACGTATGAACTATAAATTTCAAAAGAAAAGTTCTTAAGATAGCAAATGGTCCTTCAGTGTGATATATGTTATTTTGTGATTTAACGAATTAAATGAGTAGAAACACCCAAGTAAATATATATTAGAGAACATCTCATAACAATTCACTGTAAAGTAAAATTTAAGAAAATCAGTTAATAACTTGACTGGTTATTTGACCGAAAGGTAGGAGCTGAGTCCTAGAATCATCGAGGGGGATGGGATAAGCTTATTAAATAGGCACCTCTGGTAGAAACCCTACCTCTGTGATTGAAAATCTCATGAAGGAGGTTCAAAGGATATAAACAAGCCAGAGTAGGTGTCTAGTGGGAGAGCACAATCTTGTGGAGTATAACTCCTTCCTGTCCCTATGATGAGGTGCTCTCATGTGTGACGGTTCAGGTTGATATTTATTCTCTTAATGAGCCCAATGCAAGATTTTGCGGGGTACCACTCCGTCGAAGGTACCCTTGAAGGACTCACATATGTGAGAGTAGTCGTGGGGCCGTGACTATTGGAATAGGGCTATTCCTTAGAAACTCTCATGAAGAAGCAAGGTATCAACGCATGGTCGATAATGCACTAACCCGCTAACCCTAATTCTTATGTACTATGTGTGTGATAGTTAAAGTCTGATCCAGGGGAAGCTTGGTTCAAGGCCTAGTTCACCCCGCTTTCCTCAGACCAAACTTTTAACATTAAGTGTTGGTTCAAGTCGGAAGACATCTTCACCGATTGCATAGGACATAGTTGCCCATAATTTTTTTTCTTTGAGTTTAAAAGAATTGAACTTTATGGGAGATTGTTGGAATTTTGTTTAATTTTTTTATTCAAAATTCTTTATTAAAAGCTTCAAAACTCTTTAATGTTTTAATCTTTATTTGTCATTTAAATTCTTTACCGTTTCAGCTTTTATCTAGCTTGTATGTAACCGCCCAATTTAGAGGATAACTATTACACCTAGCCATTAAGCCTTTATGGTAGTTATGTGGGGGTTATGGATTGTTGAATTTATAAATCAATCCAAACCTTTGAGAAAGATAGAAGTGAATTGTTTCTTCTTCCTCCTCTAAGCCATGATATTATTTCATATTTTTATCTTCAGATTCTCTTTTATGGGCAACATAAATGAAGGGTTCTTGTGGCTCTCTACGGTCGTGCACGTGGTGAGCATATCCCGGCAATGGGGTTCGTTGTACATTGGGGTCGGATTAGCCAATGAACCCGCATGTGGGGAGACAATCAAGATCTTAGGGCAGCGATTACGCGCTTCGAACCCAGGCCAGGAAAATCTCTTTTGTTTTATCTTTTTGATTATTTAATTATAGCAAATAATGTATTTAGAATATAATTTTGAAATATTTATCCAACACAGCCGTGGTGGGCTGGGCAATCGGACATGAAAGACAAAGGAGGAGACAAGGGTGGCAGAGGGTGTCATTGAAAAGGGCGACGGCCGAGGTGGACGGCGATGGGGCCGGCAACCGGAAGGAGGTTGGGGACGAGGATAAGCAGAGATTTATCTTTTGTTTTTTTTTTTTTTTTAAGATTCGGGTGCCACAACTATTTCCATGGGTGCGTCTTCTTTGGTGCAATTCAGTGAATATCCACCTGAGTTTTGAGACAAAGAGGGGGGAGGGGGGGGGAATCTTGGTCACTGTCGCCGTCTATTTGAGCTCCGTTGCAGAGCTCTAATGGCGGAAATGTAGCAGAGCGTCACTGTCAACCGCGCCATTTAAGGAACCGGGGTGGCTTTCACGCAGAGATGCCCATGATCCGGTACGAGATACGGAACGAGTACGGCCTCGCGGATCCGGAACTCTACGGAGCCGCCAGCCGAGATGACCCTGAGGCCCTCCTCGAAGGGGTCGCCATGGCCGGCCTCGTCGGCGCCTTGCGGCAGCTTGGAGATCTCGCCGAGTGAGTCCCATTCCCCTCAGTTGTTTTTTTGAATTATTATTATTTTTATTGTGGTGGTTAGGACTTAGGAGAAATGTGAGGGGATTAGGGTTTGAGAGATGGGATATGGGTTTTGGGATTTTTTTTTTTTGTGGAAATTTTAAGTTTTGAATTGAAATGCACTTTGTGATGGGTTGATGAACACTAAAAAGTGGGTGAAAGCAAATTGCCTTTCTGTTTGTATAGAACCCCACTCTTATTACTGCTGAATGCTGACCTTTTTTCTATAATTACTTTTTCAAGGATGTTCATTTTTAGTGCCAGGGTTTCTGGTTATACTGTCACTAAGAGCATCTTCGAAAAGACGCGTCGCCCGAATCCCCAAAAATAGCTAACCAAGCGCATTACGCTTGGTTAGCGTAATGCACTTGGTTAGCTACAAACGAAACATTGGTTCGTTTGTAATGCATTACGCTTGACCTTCGACTTCTACGACAGTTTGAAAAGGAACTTTATGAGTCCCTGTTTGATTCACCTTTGTTTTCTAGCACTCCAGATTTCATTAGTTTGAAGTTTATGATTCATCCATTGAACTTGAAGTAGTAGTTATTAGCTCTGCTATCATAGGAGATTGCGATCTTAGAGCAAGGTCTCCCCAATAACTTGTGACTGACCATCATAGTAATAACGTCGCACCGGATAGCATCTTTGTCCATGCCAAATTCAAATTACACTAGATATCATCGAGTAATAGATATGGAAAAAATTGTTCATCTATGCGATCTTGTATGAATATGGATGCTTCTCGCTGTTCTTGATAGGGATCTTCAATTTGTACAGCTTATTATGTAATATAGATAGTCGTGTCACTATCAATTATAAGATTGCGTATCTCGTTATTGCATCGTAATCACATTTGGAAGATGTTAGTCTATATCCAATCTTCTTTCGCCACGTTAGGTGCTGTTAGAATACGCCTTAAGACCATGCATAGCAATCCATCTTCGCCAATGATATTTTCTTGATCGGTATTCTCTTTCTCATCTTGAAGTGGATCTTTAGACGGTCCTTCATTTTCTTATCGATTGTGCTCTCGAGGAAGTTCATCTACTTCTGGAAAAATTTATGAAGTAGAAACTCTCTTGTCAAATCCATCAACTTTTGAAGGATCTTGTAATCTGTTGCGCGTCATTATAGTGAATACAATAATTTTGATCAATTTGGGTTTTTGTGGTGATGTCAAACCTAGCTCTGGTACCAAACTAATGTAACATGAACAACCTAAACAAAACTCAGATAACAGTTCGATGTAGGAGATGATTTAACTTTGGAGAATTCAAGGTTTCATAGGAATTGGGGGTGTTTTCAGATCTGAGACTGATCTGAGTTTGGTCTAATTCTATATTACAAAGGCGGGCAAAAGTGAGAAATAAAATAATCGGTTGATGCCAAATAGTGGTGGGGATGTCAGTCTAGAAGGGTGTTGCGATCAAATGAAGATTTATGCGAATATTGGATGAACAATGGCCTTGCTGTCAAGAAAATTATGCAGCAGAATTTTCTGATTTGGGTGGGCTGATTAATGCTTTTTCATGGATTCTAGGCTTGGAATAAGAGGTCAATGAACTAAGAACTATATGCAAGCAGAATTAAACTACACAGAATTTAAAGACTAAAAAAAAACAAAAATAGAATGATTAGTACTAGAAACATCTCACTTCTGGTAACATCGAGGCATCTCACCATTATGTTTCCATAACATTGCATTATGGGACCAATGCATCTCATTACATCGCATCATGGGACCAAAGCACCTCATCAATGCAATCACATGAAAGGCAGCATTAAAAGGGAAAGGTCAAATGATTTGATGGATTTAATATGGTGGCTTACGGCCTATTTACGGTATCAGAACCCTGCTTACTTTAATTACTATTCCCCTAACAATAAGTATCAATACTCTCCAACCCAATTTACTACTAAACTAGGATTCTCCTCAACAATTTCCTACTGAATAATACTCCAAAACTACCTTTTAAAAACTGATTATAAAAATGCTTCGAAAGAAAGATAAGAAACCAAAATCAACTCAAACTATGTCTCCCAGTTTTACTCGATGGACTCGATGACTTCATCAGGGAATCATTCATTAACTTAGGATCCTATCTCATATAGGAATCCTAATCTAAGTAGGAAAACTGATTCATTGAAGAGTCCTACGTTGAGTAGGAATCCTAACTTATCAATGTTATCATACAATCACATGGTTCATATATGAATTAGGGTTTCTATTATTGGTGGGAATCATTTTCTAAGTAGAAATCCTTCTTGAACTAGGAACCCTAAACAAATTGAATCTTAATTGAAGTAGCAATCCTAGAAAATATAGGAAACCTCCTGCTCATCCTATGTCTTGATATGCATCAGTTTGGGAATCTTTTTGAATAGGGATTCTAAACAAAGCAAGAATCCTTGGAAATTTAGTAAACCTTTTTTTTTTAATCCTATGCCTTGATTTGCATCACTTTCTAGCTTGTCTGCAATGTTACAGAGAGCATATGACAAGCAAAGGGCTGGATTATTAGATTTGGCTTGAGTGTGTCTACCTACATATGTCTTGTTGTACTATGGGTTGGTCGGAGCATTAGTTTAATTCACAGGTGGCACATTTTAGCAATGTAAGCATCAAACTTAAAATCAAATTGCACTCCACAAGCTGAGTCCTCTTCATGGACAATAGTGCTGCAGCATATTTACAACAAAAATTGAACCTATACTCAATGTGCTGAAATGCAATCGAGCCGCTTATAAATTCAATTTTTGGTTGGCGTTTATGAGCTACAAACCTGTTATCATTCATTCTGTACTTTCCACTCCTACCGGATTTATAGTCCGGTATTTACCAGTCTATGCTGCTTTGACCTTGTTACACAATGCATCTAATGTTTGATCCCTTCATCTCATGCTGCAGATTTGTAAGATATATTCAAAGTTGAGTGAGTTTAAAGATCATGTAGGGATGTTTGCAGGTTATAGTTATAGCGATTGCTTTTGGTTTTTGCTACAGGTTTGCTGCAGAGTTGTTTCATGAGTTGCATGAAGAAGTTATGGTTACTGTTGGTAGGGGGCATGGGCTTATGCTTCGTGTTCAACAGCTAGAAGCAGAGTTTCCCTCAATTGAAAAGGCCTTTCTCTCTCAGACTAGTCATTCAAATTTTGCTAACACCACAGGTTGGTATGCATTTAAGATCTTCTCTTCAAGAAACCTAAGTTATTAATTATTATTGGCAGCCTAAAACACTATTTTATGATTCTCAAAACATCTATATGATCATCCAAATATTGAATTTCCTTATGCTACATATTCAATTTGACTAGTCATTTGTTTTGATCATTGATGTCTGGACATAGTGCCATAAAAATAGTTTGAGAGACTGGCCGAAGCTCTAGTAGACTAGCGTTACTGAATCTTTGATCAACTCCATCCTACAACAATCATACAACCTGCTGTCCATATCACTTAAATTTTGCATTTTACGTGATTTTATGTTATTAAACTATCTTGGTTCTTTCTTTCTTATATAAAATAGGATTGTGTGTGCCACCCAATGCCCATATCACCTCCCTAATGTCTACTATCGATAAATCTTCATTCAGGAACATTGAACATTTGTTTTCATTTTTAATTCTAGACCGTATGGATAGGTTTGTCAAGTTTGTAGCTCATTTGTTGTTGTTTCAGTTTCTTTGTAATATAGGAGCAAATATGGATTTTAATATGCCAAATTAAAGTTTGCATGCTTTGTTAACATAATAAATTGCCAGCTTATTTATTCTGTAGCTGTGATAGATTGGAGGATAACAACGTCTTAGTTGTCTTTTGTGTTTCTACATTAAGAATACTGGTGGTCAGAAATGTTGCTCCCAAGTAGGTGTAGAATCCTAGTGGGAACCTTGTGTGAAGTCCCAATTGTGCATATGGCAAAAAATCATATGTGTTGCTTGCATATATACGTCCTTAGATGACTTGCTTGCACATATACACATATACGTCCTCAGATGACTATCAAATAAATCCATTAAGGATATATCCTTCTTTGCCTTGTCTACATCTGTCAATTGTTACGTATCTATACCAAGCATGCATGCCTCTCTTTTTGAGCATCCTAAGTTACCGAGGAACACTTAAATATAGCCATTGTTGCATGTGCGACCACACATGCACATATGTAGTCCAGGATCAAGGAATTGTGGACACGTGTGGTGCACAATCGCACGTGTGCCCGTACAATCCAATGAATACCTTTTTACCATTGGAGTCGTGCGGCCGCACAATTCACATGCAATAGCACAACTCAAACAGTAAAAAAAGTAGTTCTTGGATTGTGTGCATCCGACTTTATTTATCCATCACCCCCTTTCATCCCTTTCTATTCTATATATATTTCTTAAACCATTCCATTTCATCCCACACCTCATCTTACTAACTTATAATATCCGAAAGCTCCCTCGAACAATTCTAGCAAGATCTTTCTTCATCTTCAAGCCATGTTCTTTTATTTAGCTCAATCTCTCTCTCATCTAGCTATTCTCGATCTTCTCCATGGCTTCTGTGGTTGCGGACTTCTCGTCTGATGCTAGTGGTCATATGACCCTCTTCGGTCTTCAAGGTCAAATGATTCACGATGGAAGTACAATGACTACAAGAGTCCGATAGATAAGAATAGCATAGTTTTCAATTATTACGTTCATGTCAGTAGGGGCGACAACACTTGGCACATCCACCCGAAGTTAATGCAAGAGCATGCCCCAAGGGCAATAAAGAAATTCAAAAAGGGGTTATGCGGCACATACAGACGACAAATAGGATCAATCTGCATCTGTTGTTGCCACAAGAACATGCACTAGCAACTACACGTTTGAAGAGGAGTGTAAGCAGAACTTGTAGGATATCAACGAGGAGGATGATCTTTGGTAGCAGGGCCGCTTGAGCCTTTACCACCAAAGTAGTGCGGGTTCGGATAATGCTTATTTTATTACATGTCTAAACTTTTGACCCAAGCCCAACCTAAACTTATTTGGTGTTGACTTTTTGTAACCCTAACCCAACCCGTCCTTCAAGTAAATGAGAGCCCAAACCCGAACCAGAGCCGGGTTCGATCGAGTTGACCCAGAGTCGGGTTGGGTCTGGTTCAACCCGCCCAAGTTACAGCCCTAATTTCGTTTTTTTTTTTTTAAAATGAAGAAAAAAATTGTTGGTACCAATCGATACAACTCAGCCGTATCGACCCATATTGGGTTGGCTCAGTCGATATGGACCAATTATTTGTATCAGTCGGTGATTCGGTTCGGGCTAGTAGAAAACCAAGCCGTACTGGCCGGTATGACTGGGCATTGGTCGAGTTTTGAAACCATGGCGAATATAGTCAATATACTCAAAATATTCCTTAAAGTCTTACATTTATGAATTTGAGGGACTCATTTGCACAACTAAGTTTACAAGAGTCAATATTTGAATATGGTAATATTTGGGGTTTATATTTTTGAAAATAGAAATTTTAGGGATATTTACATAATTCCTTTTTATGTAATTTCTCAAGGAAGAAGTAACAAACTGAGTGAATAAAGAATTGTCACCTAATATATAGATGGACTTGCAGGTTTCATTGACTTTCTAGTTTCTCCTCCTTTTTGATGTACATACAATGCTTTTAGAAGTTTATTATTTTTATCCTTCTTCAAATCACGCTTCATAAAGAATATATCTGCATTACCCTGTCATGATATCCTTCACCAATCTTGCCAATTGACCTCATCTTCTCTTGTTCCTCTCCCTTCAAAAGACCTATTTTGGTTGTACCTAACGAGGCACTAAGAGGTCGTGTGTTCTGTTACAATTCCCATGACCCCTCAAAACCGGTGATGAGAGAGAGGGGGCAACAATATATAAAGATGTGGAACTCCCACCCCTTTACCGATGTGGGACTATTCTCAACACCCGTCCGCACACAGAGCGTCTCTCGATCGGAGGGAGGGAGAAGATCTCTATCGGAGGAAGAAAGAGGATGCGACGAGACCACATAGAGGCGAGACGAGGTGGGATCTAGCTCTAATACCATGTTACAATTCTCATGCCCCCTCAAAACAAGTGATGAGAGGGAGGGGGCAACAGTATATAAAGATGTGGAACTCCCACCCCTTTACTGATGTGGGACTACTCTCAACATGTTCGATTCTCCGGTATTGTACCTGGAATAAATCTATCACTCTGGAGCAGAGAACGTGAGATCAATGTGAAATCGAAATGGAATGGCAATAGGGATGCAAATTACTACCCAGAAAACGGAGTCCAAAGGGGTTCTGTGGTTCTAATTTGCCTTGACCACCAGCAAATATTGTAATGTCACATAGTATCCCAACCTTAAAAAAGTGTAGAACATTCATTTCCCAAGTTGTGGCCACCTAAAGACATTTTTATGCTTCGTTTCTCAGCCCCTAAATTCCTAGGACCCAAGTGTGAAATGGTAGAGTGACATAGATGCAGTGTAGCAGAATGGGAATTGTAGTGGATTTTAAGTTTACATCTTTAAATTAGTATTACCAATAGTTATTGGTTTATTCATGAACTATCAATGTATGCCACATTTGTTTCTTTTTTTTTTTTTCTGTTTTCTTTCCTAATTGGATATTTTAATTTGAAACTTGAAGGAACAAGAAATGTCATGTTATCGTATGTGTGGTGATATTATACCTCGGAGCTACCTTTTACTATTCTTCACCTACTTTACGAAGTATTTTGATTTAATTTACAGGTATTGACTGGCATGCAAATCTTCAAATTGATCAAAATTTAGTCACTCGAGGAGATATGCCCCGCTTTATTTTGAACTCCTATGAAGAATGCCGTGGTCCTCCTCGTTTATTCATGTTGGACAAGTATGTTGTTACCCTATGGATATTATTAATTTGGGAAATTGTAAGAAAAATTTGTGATGACTAATTGCTTCCTAGTCCTTCAGGTTTGATGTCGCTGGTGCTGGGGCATGTTTAAAAAGATATACTGATCCATCATTCTTCAAGACAGAGTTAGCCTCATCTGATACAATGGATGCAGAGTTGCAAAGAGAAAGAAAAACTCGTAAAATCATGGTAAGAAATTCGAAAGTAGAATTTATTGATTTAAGGTATAAAAATAACGTACCATCTTGTGTTTAGCGTGAAGGTTGCCTAATGATATAGTTACTCCTCTTGATGGTGCTGTAGGAAAATTTATTCCCTTGCTCAAATGAGTACATTTACTTTGACTTTAATGCAATTATGATGGATACAATATGGCATCAAACGTGCAATATTTGATATTTAGGCTTTTTCTTGAATGTTTGTTTTCCTCGTTATCTTCAAATGATGATAAATCTGTACAAATGTTTTGACGCCGAGGATAAGGTAACTTTTGTGTTTAGACTTCTGTGCGACAGCCAAAGAGGGTATGTGTCTTTGCCTTACAAACCTTTTAAAGTATCTTTATAAATTGAGTGGATAGGATGATCTGGCTTTTTGAACTTTTGGAGATAATTAAATTACTTTCCATTGTATTTCTCTTTTAGATAGTTAGGCCTCAAGTAAGTAGGGCCACTAGATTCACCCATTATATTGTTTTTTATGTTGGGTTTATTCTTGAGAAAAAGTTTTTGTAGGATGATTCTGCTAGACCAATTATCTATCTTGTAAGTTGGTTCTTTCTTTGCCCGCAAGTCAATAAGATCACAATTCAGATTGATTAGTGTCCAATCGCTTTAGAGGTGTGGCATAGATTCATTCTACTTTCTTGGCACTAAGGTGTACCTACTCCTTGTGGATGTGTGTTTCTTAACAATTTCCAAGAGAAGGCATCTTCTTTGACTTTTCAATTTTCCTATTAGTATTGCACACTTCAGAAGGCACACATAAGCTGTCAAAGCTGCCTAAGCTATTTTCTTTCGAATGAGGGTATGAAACATTTCAATGAGCATTGGCTGGAATGAAATTTTGTAGTATTCTTGGAGACTGAAAGAAGTGGGGAGAAATGTCGGCATGTGGTGAGTCTGGTGACGATTGAACATCATTAGAATGTCATGATCGTCATCACAAGGAGATTGGCGCTCTTTGCAATAAGATTGGGGAGAGCATGATTTTTTACTTTTCACTGGTAAAAGTGCTTACTCTGCAGTTGTACTATTTGTCGCTTTAGCTCTGATTAGGTTCATCACCCACAGTGCTAACAGCAACATGAAAATAGCAGAATTTGTGATTCTCATCATTCATGTGAAGCAGTCGTAGTAGTATATTGCTTGCCAGTTGCCACAGCTGAAGCTTCTTGCAGTCATTTATTAATAATGAGGTTTTGGGAAAAGGACTGATTGTTATTTGTGGAAATTTGAGTCCCAACCATTTCTTTCAGCCAATGTTTCTTTGAGCTTCTTAGGGGGTGTTTGGTATGTGGAACAGTTGTTCCCCTTAATCCTCTTCCAGAAGAGGTTATTACCGTCAATTACTATTTCTAATGCAATTTAATGGTCCAGCATTTCTGTTGACATGGAAATAGCCGGAGTGATATTTTTTAGTTCCCAAGTCCTTCATTCCACCAGAACAATTACTAGCTGTTATTTTCAAATCATGAAATTCGGAATGAAAATAGATTGTTCCGGAATGATGCCAAACACCCCCTTAGTTACTTGTTTTATTTTTTAATATTATATTGTCTTATAATGGGTGGGAGGCTACTCTCCCAGTGCCTTTAGTGGCTACTGTTACGTTTCTCTATTCAGTGTCAAATTTATCTTGGTAAAAGGAAGTACTCTATGTTCATAGATTTCTCATTCTAATTAGTTATCTAAATACGTAAAAGCACTTCAATTTTTTCTATTTCACCTTGTTCTGCAGAGTTCCCATATTTCTAACATAGCTGTGGTAAAGTTCAACATATGTTAGCAGTATATACTAGATAAATCATAGCACCTGCCTTTTCTTTTCTCCTCCAGAAGAAGGTATCACATTGGAGGAATGGCGAAGTGGTTGAATCTTCCTTGGTACCCTGCATCAGCTCCAAGTATGTCATTATCTCCTCCTTGAATTTGATTTAATTCACCATGCTATTATGCATTATCATAATTTGCATCATTTTTTGAAACAACTTGATAATCTGTTGCATTCAGTTCGCAGCCTGAGAATTCTGAGCACGTTTGTGAGAAAAATCCAACAAGACGCGTGAAATTGAAATCTAGATGCGTAAATGCTATGGACACAAGCAGCACCAGAAGCTATATGGGAAGTCTTCTTGAAGTGAATTTACCTGAGCAGAAAGTTCCGCTGGAAAGTTCGGTAAGCCAGCCCAACATAAAGACAAAAGCAATCGACTCAAGTGAATCGGATCCTGTGGTGCAAGAAATAGTAGTTGAAAATTCAGATAAATATCTGTCATTTAGCGACAACCCTACTCAGTCTCCTACCAAACAAATTACAGAGTTACCCACGAATGGATTGGAGAACCATAAAATACATGGTGAAGAGTTTTTGGGAACACTGGCGGAGCCAACTGGTGAAGTAGAGCACATCTATTCAACCTTTCAGATTTTGGAGAAAAAGGAAACGCTGACCGACTCTGAAAATAACACAAAAGGCAATGCCAATAGTTACAAGTCCGGCATAGCTGAAAAGAGCCTTTCGGCCCTGCAGGAGGTGTATCAACATAAATTGCCGGCTGACACTGAGTACAAAATAGAATGCTCTTCTGATGGCTACGTGTCTGATGACTTTGGGTACGAGTTGGAGAATTACATGGATGCCCTGACTACCATGGAATCAGAGATAGAAACAGATTCCGAGAGCAAAGCTAAATCAGATCCAGGTTTGTTCAATGTTGAATCTCAAGGGATGCTTTCTGACAACAATAAAGGGCAGCAGGAATTGGTAGGACAATTTTCAGAACCAGATTTTGTTGAAAACTCCATGGCACCATTGGGGTTGGAAAAGATGTCCAACAAAGGGATGTCTAGTCTTTCTAACTCAGACAATTCAGGCAATTTGACTGATACGCAGCCACCTCAATGGTACATGATTAGCTTTGATGTGCCTGCCAATTCTGAAATTTGCCTAGGCGAAACTCGTAATAGGACTTCTGAAGAAATTTGGAGAAATAGCGAGGCCCCAGAAATTCAATCTTCAGTTCATTTGCTCTCTGATGGAAATTCCTATTCCGAAGTGTCCATCGTTTCTAATCTCGGGTCTGAAATTGAAGAAGCATCTTCTGATTCTTGCGTTACAGATTCTACTACTACTCTCAGCCATTTATCCCCTCAAAGAAGGTTTAATGAAGCACAATTGATAACTTCCGACTCGAATGAAGTATCTTCTTGTTTTGTTGATCATAAAGTTTCGGAACACTTGGATGATTATCTACCATGCACAACAGAGGTTTCCGAGGCCAGACGATTGGATGGTAATATTCTGAACTTCCTTCTCAAGCACATGACATAGCTTTACTCATATTTTCCAAAAACTCTGACATCTTTTCTGATGCTTTCTTGTATCTGTCTGATGTGGCAGACACACCCTTTTGGGGTAAATATGTTCCTGCAAAAGTTCATCCGGCAGACCATGTTGAAGAGCTAGGAGGCATGGAGGAGTCGAGGAAACAAGATACAGAAGCTTGTTCAGGATGGAGCATATCAACAACTACCTCTTCTCTTTACCCTGACATCAGCTCCATTGTGTTGCAACCCGATGGCTTAGCTGCAGAAATGGAGAACGTCATGCAGCCTGAAGATTTAGCTTCTGAAGTACCCCCTTCATCTGTCAGAGGGACTCAGGAAGTTGTCAAATATTTGAATGGTAATGTACCATGCACGGCATAGACTTCTGAACTCCTCTTGCAACTGATAACATAGTGGTTCTCCGATTTCATCAGAACTGACATCTTTGCTAATCTTTACTGCATTCGTCTGATATGGCAGGTTCACCCATTGGAAAAGGAGATGCTCCTGAAAAAACTCATCCCCCAGAAGATGATGAGGGGCTGGATTCATCCGAAACACGAAACGGAATTATTCTTGATGAAGATCCTGCAGGGTGTGTTGAAGATTCACTTCTTTCCTTTAATGGGCTCGCAGGCCAGCCACAAGAGTCAATTGAACAAGATGGAGATGCTTCTTCAGATGGGAGCATATCACCAACCATTCCTTCTATACCCCCAGTGGCATGTCATTTAAGTGTTCAGCCTTCTGTCTCAGCTGCGGAAACTGACAACTTTGTAGCACCTAGCGAAGAGTTGGCATATTCACAGTCGACTCTGGACCTTGAAAATGCCGATGATATCATTAAGGCCAAAATTTTAGCGTCAAATGAGCTTCCACTTGGGTTTGAACGCTTGTCTGATATGGACGAGCCTAGAGAGACACATAATGTGAAGTCAGCAGAGTTTGATCCTTTTTGTTTTGGAACGGAAACGTTTCCTGATCACATGCAACTACAGTCTATTTGTGAGGTGATAGATGGGCATGCAACCGTGGAGGATGATGTTAGATTGCCATTCGGGTCTACAACATCTAGCCTTCATAAGGATGCACCACAGATTGAGCAAAATATAGAGTGTGATGATACATTAACCAAGTGTGTTCATGCTGAATTAGTGGTTAATTGTCATGAAGCTTCCTCGAGATATTCGTCAGAGCTGTCTGGTTTTCATATACAGTCGCAAGAAAATTTTATTCGTGGTGATGCAGATCTCGATCAGCATAACTTAGTTATCAGTGAGGTATTTAGCCCAAATAAGGAAGCCGAATTGCATTCTGAAAGAAATCCATACTTTTTTCTTTCTTCACAGGATGAAAACCTTCAGGTGTCTGCCCCTGCAGTATCAAGCTTGGAGCTATCAAATCTACGTACATTGGAGTCTTCCGATGCTAAATTATTTAACGGTGAATGTCATAAAATGCCATCAGAGCATGCAGAAATTGATTTGGGTCCGAGCATTGATGAAGGGAATCAGATATATTCGTTAGAAAATGAACCAGATTTCAGTTCAAGAGCCTCCCCACTGTGTACTCACGACATTATGAAAGAAGCCTCCAATGTGATAGATTCATGTCAAGATGGTAAGCATCTTCTGGCTCCTGATCCCCGATTTGAAATGCCTCGGTCTATGAAACAAGATAATACTCAAAAGAGCTCTGTAGAACTCGATGATAATCAATCAGAATTAGGGCTAGAAGAAGACTCTCATGTCATGGTTACTAATGAAAATATCAGTGCGTCGGATATACCTCTATCAAACACAGGAACACAGAGGCAAGTGGAGCCAGAAGCTTCTGTTCATTCTGAATGCAGTTCTGAACACTCTGTAAATCCTTTGGCTCCTAACATATCAGCTGCAGGATTGCCTAACTTTGCAAGCTTTGATTTCGAAATTTCTGAATCTTCCCTTCGATTCTCTGAACCTCGGGTAAATGACCCAGTTTTGAGCTTTCAATCACAAGATGCACAACAAGATGTCCAAGAAACACCACCACTTCCCCCACTTCCCCCATTAGAATGGAGAATGGGAAAGGGTCGACTGGGTTCGCTAACTTCAGATAGAAACTTGGTTCAACCCTTGATCGGAACCAATCCATTCACGGCACTACCGATCATAGCACAAAAGATACAGCCGGCAAACCTGTCCGCACCGTCACCAGCTTTGAAAGATGACTGGCCTCGAAATGGTTTGCAGCCTTTGAGATTGTCTGAATTACCACCAATTGTTGAAGACAACCGACATCAGCATGGCATCCATGGAGAAATGCCGCATGCTTCAAACCGATCGTTATTAGTATCATGTATAGGAGTTGACAAGCATCTACATTCTCATGATGAATCATGGGTTGGAATATTGCAGCCATCACAATCACTGGAAGACGAGGTCTCTCAACATCTTCACCAATTACCGGGAGTGAAGATTCAGCCTTTAGAGGATAAGAGGCCTCAACTTGGCCAGTTACTACCAGCGTTGGAGTTGCAGGCATCTCAACATGGTGCCGTAAGTGTAGAGAGAGAGATGGTGCAGCCTGCAAGCCCATTAAAAGACGAGAAGTATCAATACAGCTGTGGATTTTACGGAGATAAAAATGTGCAGCATCTAAATTTGTCAGTGCCTTTAACAAGTTCAGGACCAAAGATGCCATACCATGGCCTCATATCTTCATGGGAAGTTAATCCATTCATTCTAGACGATAGCACTGCATCAACAATGGAAGGTGAGAGGCCAAATGGAAAACCCTCCATTCGTGATCGGCCAAGACATCCGCTGATTGACGCCGTTGCTGCACATGATAAAAGCACGGTAATGATGGTTTACTTCAACCGGGTTATCAAAACCAATGAAGTTCTTTCGTTTCTAATGGTTTTTATGATTGATCAGCTAAGAAAGATATCGGAGCTGGTTCAGACCTCGGCGAAGCCAGAGGCTGATGAGAGGGACACATTGCTAGAGCAGATAAGAAACAAGGTTAGTACTTCTATATATCACGGGTTACGAATCTAGTCCTATTTTAAGGGCAAATTACAGAAACCTCACCTGAATTAAACACCTCATTTCATTTTGGTTCAACTTTTTTTATGAACAATTTGAACACTGGACTATGTTCCGTCTGCATTGCCCGTCAACTTTTTACCCCGAAAATACCCTTATCAATTTCCAATAAGACTCAAATGATTTCTGAAATATTTAGCTTATGCCTAGTTACTTACTAGGACATGGGCATTTTTGGAATAAAAGTTGACAGAGGGTGCTAAATGCAAATGAAGCATAGTTCAGGGTTCAAATTGTTAAAAAACAAAGTTGAGGGACCGATATGTAACGAGGTGCATAGTTCTGGGGAGGCTTTTGTAATTTGCCCTATTTTTAAAGGTCCTCGCCTTTGTTCACCTAGAGATCATGCTTGCTCTTCCAGTCCTTCAACCTAAAACCAGCAGCTGGGGCAAAACCGAACATTAAAGGGCCTATGACAAACCTAAAGGTCGCCGCCATCTTGGAGAAAGCCAACGCAATCCGCCAGGTCGGTCCCCGGCTAACATGCTACAAATACTGCTCTCCCCTGTGCTGCTTCTCTCTCTTGTGCCGGCCTTACCAAACATGTTATTCCGAACAGGCGTGCGCGGGGAGTGACGAAGATGATGATGCAGATAATTGGAGTGATTGTTAAGGGCCGCTCCTTACCTGAAAGCCGGAAATTTCTTCAGGAGGAGTAATGTTAAACCTACAGGTCTTCTCTCTTTGAAATGCGAGGTGGACGAAGGACTGTATCAAAGACCTGTTAGGATTGTGAGAGATCTCTTATCAAGCCGAAGAATGTGTGCGGTAAGAGTCGTCTGCTTCGTCGTATATAGATATAGATAGAGATGTATAATATGTTTTTCATCCTTTTTGTCCGATATAGTCATCTTTTATTACCCTAGATCAAGTTTCGGAGAAAATGTGATGGATAATTACCTTGCGATCTTGACGTAGAATTTTCGGTTGTAGGTTTTGGAGAGGTAGAGAGCTTTGAAGTGCAGGTATCTTGTTGTTACTTGTTTCTCTTGGGTCTCTTCAGTACTAGGGCTGCAACTCGGTGGGGGGGTCGGGTTGGAGCTCAACCCAAGCACAACCTGAGTTGTAGGACCCTCAACCCGACCTTCCACTATCGCTGCCCAACCCAAGTCCATCCTGAGAAAAAAAAAAAAAAATGGGCTCGGGTTAAACTCAGGTTAGCGCAAGTTGGTGGGTCGGGTCCGGTTGCGTGGCTTTGGATGATGCTTATTTTATTACTTGTCCAATGTTTTGTACTTTAAAGAGCAGAATATCAAGAAATGTTATTTTTATCCTTGGTCCTTACCAATAAGGTCTCTTGTCTCCATTATCTGATGGATTGTGGCTCTTTGGGTTGGGAATAGGATACATGTATTTCTAAGAGGAAAATTTGTGGGTCCTCTAAGGTGACATTCTCCACTCAACTCGGGTTCGGGTTGGGCCGGGTTGTTCATGCCCAATCGAATTTTGTTTGGGTTGACTTTTTCAAACCCAAACCCACCTGACTCTCAATAAAATGGCTAAGGCCAATAGGTCCAAGGCCCACCAAGAAGCGGTTCAGCCCAATAGCCCTCATCGCGCAATCCATCACACTGCAAATAGAAGGCCCACAAGGACAGCTTGTGGTCCATCAGAAAACCAACCAGCAGGCCAACAGAGACTACGATGATAGTTCGTGGTCCAACTGGAGACTAGTCATAGATCGCCACGTTGACCAATCACAATCCATCATGCCAACTTTGATAGATATGGGAGGCCAGTATCTATAAATACATAACATCAAATCGATCGAATGTTTTTTTTACCAGTTCAAGCTCTTTTGGCCTCTCGTAGAATAGCAGTAGAGTTCTAAGTCCAGGTTGATCGGATTTGAGACCACGTCTCATTCTCTGACTTTCTATTTTTAATTCCTCACTTCTTTGTACAAGCCTACTTCGGCCTATCGAGGAATAGCTCCACTTTTAAAAGATGGTGAATTCAAAACTATGACTTGCTGCATGGAGATGTAGGCTACGGTCGAACTTCATTAACCCCACAAGCAGTACTAATGTGCACTGAATGAAACCCTAAGTGCCCATGTCATAAGAGAGGAAGGTGACCAAGGTTTATATTGCGTCATATTAGGTCTTTTAAGATCCATGTGCGTCAAAGAAAAGGACCATGGTGCGTATCAGACTTTTTTTTAATTATTAACAAGATCCCCTTTCTATATGTACAGGTAGGGCAGTTAATGGGCTCGGGCCAGCCCGAGAACCATTGGGATGGGCCCGATTTAGACCTAGTTTGGCAGTGTTAGCTAAGGCTTTTGGGCCAGACCAGGCTCGAACATTCAAGCCCGATTTTGTTATGGGCCGGTTATGTACAGCCTCTAACAATGCTACTTTTAGGTTTATTACTTTATTGTATTGTCAAGAGAAGAGGAAAAGATACATCGCTACAGTTGATGGCTTAATTTGGGCCGGGTTTGGACTTTGGGTTTGATAAAAAAAGCTTCACAATTTGGACCGGGCCTGGGCATGGGGTGGCCCGACCCAAAAACCGGGCCATTAACAATCCTACGTACAGGGTTTCTCCTTACTGAATTCATACTAACTTCAGATGGGAGTCACTTGATTCTTGGGTTATGGAATTTATTTATTCTTAAATAACCGATAAAACATTTCAAATATTTGGTCATTTTCGAATCCAGTGACTTGTCTTGAATACGAACCGTCGATGAGCAATCCAACGGCTTGTGTTAGATCACACATGCCTGTATAAAGTATGTTCCTGCATCATTCTTGTCTCTGGTGAGTACTAGTTAGCTCAGCTGGTAGACTCTTGGAGATTGTACTAGAGACCTGGGATCAAATCCTGCCTTCATAAAAAAAAGGAAAAAAAAAAGATCCTGATCTTTTTCCATCTCAGATGTGACGCTGATGGGTTTCTCATAAAAGTAAATAAATAAAATCATTCTTGTCTCTCCTGGCACTCCAGTGATTGCGTGCGGCTGCGGTGCGTGCCGGGCCCACGTACTGGGTTCTGATGGCCGTGATGCCTGTGAGCCAACCATCAGGGCCGACCCATGGGAGAAGATCTGAACTTGATCCTATGAGATTTTCTTTATCCCAAAACCCGTGGTCCCATCATATATATATAAGGACCATTTCTACTCTCTATTTTATCGAGGTGGGACTAACTCTCATGACTGGCTCAATACAAGTTGAGGCCTAAGGCTAAAATTCAAAATAAGACTGTTCTTAAGTTATTTAAGTGGGTTGGGGTCTTTCACTTCCTATGGGACCGAAGGCTATTTAAGTTGGTTAGAAACTCGGAGGACTTCTTTCCATGTGGGACCTTAGGCAACCGTCTAAATGGCCTTATGGTTGAGCCGGCCCTGCTAACCCTCCAACAGATCTGAACTCATCAAAACCTGATTATTTTCTTACTGATCAGTTGGAGAGAGAGAGAGAGAGAGAGAGAGAGAGAGAGAGAGAGAGAGAAATTGCTTGATGGGTATGGATGCATTGGATGGTTTCAGAGTTGGCACGTCAGGCAAATTATAGGCCGACCAATAACAGGAGTCTATTAATCTGGTCCGTTCAATCAGTGGTGTCCGGTCCCGATCGACATATTAAACGGAATTCCCTCTTCCGCCCCAACAACACGGGCACATCTTATTCAACTGCTTTTGTGCGACTCGCACGCGGGTCCCGCTCCAGATGTCCAACAGCTGGCCTTTTTAACAGCTGGTGTGGACCTTGCCGAGAATGATGACCACCACACAAGGGATACGATTCCATTGGTCCATTCTAAGGATATGTTTGTCATTTCATACTGTTTATCATGATGAAATGACTAAAAGCCCTCGAGATGGACCAATGAGAGAGAGCAGGATGCTCCAACCTCTTTAAGGAGGTTGGAACAAAATCGTTCTTCCACACAAGGGTGCTTTTTTTTTTAGGGGGGGTTTGGCGATATGTATCTAACAAAAGTACTGATTTGCAATAAGTCCCCTTCAAGTCCGGATTTGCATTAGGTCCTTTTTGAAATTCCACTGATCTAAAAAGAAAAAAAAAAGTAGCAATACCTGGTCAAAGTTTATCAAAATTATATTGTAAAAGATAACATCCAGTCCATTTTAACAGTTTTATTTAAAGATTAGTCCCGACCATATTTTCGTCTTAGTCTTGATCCACGGTCCAATATTAATTGTTACAGTTCAATTGGCTACTAAAATGACTAATAAGTAGGGCTGCTCACGTTTTGGTTCGATCGGTTTTAAGAGTATATTTGCCACCGAATTGATCATATTGGTTTTGAGTTTGACGGAACCGAAACCGAACCGACTTTGATAGATCGACTATTGAACCGGCCAATCCGAAGTCGGTTCGGTTTTGTTTTAAAGATGCGATCATGAGCTAATCACCTTGAATGAGATTAGTTTTCCATCCATGACCTTTCAAATTGTGCTCATCATTCAAAGTTATTTCAAAATTATGCCCATAGCAATTAGCATTAGCTATGATATAAATTGTATATCTCAAAATTATGCACCCAATCATGTTTTTGTTCATAATATGTTGATCATTAGATTGGTCAATAATAGAAAATGTTGTTCATAGTAAATCTCTTCGGCTCGGTTCGGTTCGGTGTGAAACAATTTATTTTAGATAAAACTGAAACACCCCTGAGTTTTTTTACATTCCAAAACCGAACCCGATTTGTACATCTAAAAAACTGATCTCTAACCGGTTTTTCAATTTGGTTCGGTTCAGTTTTTCGGTACGATCGGTTTTTTGAACCTAGTAATATGGCCATGGTAAGTTATCGGATTTACAAAAACTATCATTATCTATAGAATCGCCCCCTGATCCCAACGAAACCATTGTTTAAAGACATGTATGCATACCAAAGTTGTCAAATTTACCAATATACCATAGTTAACTAAAGATTATGCTCCCCTACAAAATGATCAATTTCGAAACCGATAGTGGAATCACTATACCTACTACAGTGATTTAACTATAGCTGCTACAGTGAAATCATTGTGACTACTACAGTACTTTTGTCGTAGCTGCTGCAGAGCTTTTATCATGGCTGCTACTATGAAATCATTGTCGCACTGAGTATCATTTTATATAACTGAGTATCATTTTAAATAATTATAACAGCTACAGTAAAATTACTGTAGCAACTATATTGATTTAAAATGATACTCAGATTTATGAAATAATACTTAATTTTCTACAGTAATTTAAAAATGGTACCATAATATACAAAATGGTACTCAATTCCCTACAATGTTTTTAAATGATATTCAAATATATAACATGATACTTAATTTCTTACAGGGATTGAAAATGGTGCTCAATTCCCTACAGTGATTTCATCACGTACCAGCTATATAAAATGATATCAAATTCTTTACAATGATTTAAAATGATACTCAAATATACAAAATGGTACTCAATTTCCTACAGTGATTTCACTATGGTATCAGCTGTATAAATTGATACTCAATTCCCTACAATGATTTAAAATAGTATTCAAATATACAAAATGATACTCAATGCTATAATAATTTTATTGTAGTGGACATGTGAAATTTTTGTAGCAACCATAAAAATTATCGTAGCAGCTACAGTGATTTCACTGCAGCTGCTACAGTGATTTAAAATGGTACTAAATATTCAAAATGGTACTCAATGCTACAATGATTTCACTATAGCAGCCACTGTAGCAACCACGGTGAAATTACTAATTCACTGTAGCAGATACACTGAAATCACTATAGCAACCCGTGGCATTATAACATCTATTATGAATTAATATGGGAGGATCTCATGGTTAATTTTGATATTTTAAAAAAAAGTCATCCAAAAAGGTTATAAAAGGTTCTGTTACGTGCAAAAATGTGGTATATCGTTTGGATGGAAGGGTACAATTATCTTTTCAAAATCAATTATGCGGGTTGGATCACCGTTCTTCGATCTACCTACACAAGACATAAACCAAAAAGCAAAATCGGGGATTGCAATTATGGGATCCCTCCTCTGACGCTCAAGTCAGATTTGGAGAAATCTTGACCTACTGCGCTTTCTGAGAGTGAGAAATTCAGTTCATAGAATGTGTGTAACTGGATAACTAGGGTCGTTCCTTATTTATAGAATTTTTCGGGTGAGAGTGTCATAGAGATTACCATGCTGACATGTCGCGCACGGGATAACTGGGGTCATCCCTTATATATAGAATTTTTCGGGAGAGAGTGTGATAGAGATTACCATGCTGACATGTCGCGCCAGTTGTAAATTCACAGGCTATAACTGTAAATGAGTTGTCATTTCTTGATCTAGCGGGTATGACAATTATAGTTATAACGGCCTTGTCATCAGAATGCCTAGTGGTCCCCTAGAATAACCTCATAGCTGATTGGCTAATTCATTCGTTACTGTCATGATTTATCAGGCTTTAACAAACAGTCTCGAACCCATTCCCAGGTTAATACAATAGAATATACCGAGGGTAAGAAATGATGAACCGTGCGGAGAATTATATAAAGGGTTATACCCTCAACCTTGAGGGCCCTTATGCACTTGCTCCGCACATACATTATTCTCCATATTGATTATTCGTTATGCATCTTATGTATGGCTATCTTTACCTAAAGCTCGGATACTCAGAGCTTAATAAGAACAAAGCTGCCTTCTGCACTGATGTTTACCTTGACTAACGTCATCTATCTTCTACCATCAAACAGGATGAGTCCATCTTATCTTTAGATCATACTTAGGGGTGTGCAGGATCCAAACCAAACCGACCAAACCGATCGAACCAAACCAAACCGACCGAATTTGATCGATTTCGACACACTCAACGGATCAGATTGGATCAGGATTTCTCAAAACCGATATGATTGGATCGGTTATCGGATTTATCAATTAAAAACCGACCTAAACCGAACCGAACCGAACCGGACTCCGGTTTATAATTTACTAATTTAGTGGTAACTGTTGTGAACTTTTGTTTAATTGTTAAAATTGTACTTTGTAGTTTTTAATATTTGATGGATATGAATATTATGGACATAATGGTATTGTTGTTGATAACTTGGTATTTTGGTAAGTAATGTAGTATCATTTTATAATTTTTGAAATAATCATTTTAAAGTTGAAACTATGTCCAAATAAAAAAAAAAGAAGTAAGCATATGGGCCAAAGCCCAAACCGACCATCCAATCCAATCCAAACCGACTTTAATTGGATTGGATTGGATTGGATTCCAGTCTCAATCGGTTTGGATCGGATTGCAAATTCTCAAAACCGACCTAGGTTGGATCGGTTTGGGTTTTGCCTAAATAGGTCGGTTTCGAACCGATGCACACCCCTAATCATACTCTTACCTTCTGTCACTTGCTTCTGACCTACAATTGATGGAGCCAGTAATCAATCTCCATATTGCATCTATGTTAGGATCGATAAGATGTTGCTACGTAGAGTACGATTTTCATGCATCTATATCAATCTCATAAAAATGGTTATCATGATCATAAGACATCTTCTACATACAAATTGTTAAAAATGATAATTCCTTAGCAAACTTTGATTCCGTGGACCTAAGCTTAGTTGAAATAATTAGTTGTCCAGCAAATCATCAGGATGTTATATGTTGGACCTATACTTATATTTTTCAATTATATTTCCTACCATCGACTGAACCCGAACGCTTTCTTGCACAAAAAAATAAATTGAAACCACTCCAGGCCATGGTTTTTAAATCACAAAACAAAATGAAATTTTTTTTGTATATTTTTATCAAAAAATAAAATCATGTTAACAATAAACAGTCACTCTTTTTTACCGGATTGTTACTCTCTATGTGCAAGATAGAATCAGCTTGGTTTCACATAGTTAAATAAATTTTTTATCGTAAAAAAAATCATATTGTGATCAGATGTGCAAAAATATTCTTTGATAAATAATTACTCTTTTTTATCAAAATGTTACTCTTCTATTTGGGAGATACAATTGATTTTGTTTGACACAGCTAAATACATTTTTTTGTCACAAAAAATACCATATTGTGATCAAAATGTATAAAAAAATTATTTATAATAAGCTACAATCAATATACAATTAAAGCATACTACCAAATCAAATTGTTACTATTTGATACCAGATTGTTACTATTTACCAGTTGTTACTTTTTACTATATGATTGTCACTCTTTATATGTAGGGGTAAAATCACCATTTAAAATTTTATGTTATTACCTATGCATGGCAGAAGGATCCTGCACTTACCAAAGTCCAACCACAGAGACTTAATGTTAATTGCAAACTTTAGTTATCCTTAACATTAAAAAAAAAACTTTTTAAGGACCAATTACCTTTTTTTTAAGGGTAAATTACACTTTACCCCACTAAAGTGTAACTTAAAATCAGTTAACCCCCCTAAGTTTTCTTTGTTCCAAATCAATCCTTAAAATTTTCAATGGTAGCACAATACCCCTTTTTCAACCACTAAATTTCATCTTTTGCTAATTTATATCTAATCAAAATTGAATTGAAGGGGGGGAGGGGGGGATGTAGTTTATTAACTATAGGAGAGTTATGTTATTTTGGGCTAAACTTCAGGTGGTAATTAAAGTTTCAATTACCTTTTTTTAAAGAGTTGGATTGATGGAAAAGCCATGGAAAAAAAAATTGTATGAGTTTTTTATAAATTGACCACTGCAATTAGCTCTATTTATATATAAATCATTATAAAATTAATATTTAAATAAATAGCATTTGCTTTATTCAAACTGTAGATGTGTCTTATAGTTAGCTGACATCCAAAACAAGCAAATATTTTTTCAGTTTACCCTAATTTATTGCCTAAATCTCATAACTATCCCTCCAATTAGGATAGGTCCAAGTTAGATTCGTGTTAGGTCCGTGTAAGTTTGGGGTTAGGTTCACATTCAATTAAGATGAGTCAATTTAAGTAAGTAAAACTAAGGGGTAAATTGATCATTTTCCTTTAGATAAAATTAATTGCAGGAGTCAATCTGTAAAGGTTGGATGATTTGAGGGGTTTATATATAAATATCGATTTAATAATTATATGTAAATGGAGAAGATTATAGGGTCAATTTGTAAAAATAGCAAATTTTATTGGGTTCGCCCAAGGCAATAGAATAAGTGAATTTTTTAGAACTTCTTAAATCGAAGAGCGTCACAAAACCTTTCACGCAATGGCTTACTTTAGACTCGGACTAATCAATCCAGGAGTGAAGCCCGATCACTCGGAATTTCCCACCATACTCCTTGCTAAACCGAGCGGAGGCGAAATCAAACCTACAACCTCCTCACACAAGCAACAATTCCTCCGGAAGTGAAGCTAGACCCACTTTGAGTGATTCCATTTTACTCAAAATATGGATATAGGATTCCTTCTAATGGGGTGAGGAATGTCATTCCATTCATTCGAGAAATGAGATGGTGGGCCGCAATTCAAATTAACTACTATATGAACATATGGGTTCATAAAAATAGTTGTACATGAAATGACATAAGATATCTAAGACCTTGAGTGAGATAGCTGGATAGTTGAGAAAGATAGTTGACATCGAATAACATGATAACTCATAGACAGTAGCAGGGTAATTGATAGTGCGAATGGACAGTTTGCAGTGGACAGCTTTATATGTGAGTCACATATATATGAATATCTAGGTAGTCATTATTTATATGAATAGCAAATATTTGGATAGCAAAGAAACATTAGATAACTAAGCATAAAGAGAGAGACTTCCAAAGACTGATGGAAGGCGACTGTATGATGCAGCCAACATATGAGGAAGAAGTTCTAGACTCTCGGGAGTATTGAAAAGTCCAAATACTCTTTGTAAATTTTAAATAATCAAAACTTTGCACTCGGCTGTCTGATTTCTGATTACGATCCCTATTCGAAAAGCTCACAATGGAATCTATGACAGGGTTAATAGCTCTGCCATTAAGCCCGGTTTTCGGCTCAAGAAAAAGTTATTTTGATTCCTTCCAGTCTTATTTTTCTAGTTTTAGTGATCTCCCAGAAGAGATGCTACCATGATAGATGGAAACTATTCTTTAGTAAGAGAACGATCTAAGAAACACAAATCGAGATATTCCTCGTCATGAAGGAAGAAATTCGATCCATAAGAGCTAAAATCTACATGGGATAATTGAAATATGTGCATGATATCTTAGGTCTATGCCTAGATAATTGACAATTGTGTTGGTAAGCTAAGAGCAAAAAAAAAATTCATTTCCAAAGCTAGAACATGGTAGAGCTTTCGTCAACAAGTAATGACAGATATTTAAATTACTTGGTGAAATCAGAGGTAGTTATAAGGTACTCAAGTATCTTCAAACAGACATGCAACATAATATGACATAGACCAATAAAATTATGAAAAAGAGCATCTCTGGCAGCTATTGACAGCCTATCATATCAACCTTTAATAATGAGTTTGTTAGAATAGTCATTGTCTACACACACACACACACACAGAGAGAGAGAGAGAGAGAGAGAGAGAGAGAGAGAGAGAGAGAGAGAGAGAGAGAGAGAGAGAGAGAGAGAGAGAGAGAGAGAGAGAGAGAGAGAGAGAGAGAGAGAGAGAGAGAGAGAGAGAGAGAGGAGATGGAATCTTTGAAGAAGATAGTAGATTTTTCTCCACCCCCCCCCCCCCCCCCCCCCCCCCCCCACCCACACACACACACACACACACACACACTTTGGTTTTTCCCCTCTCACGTTAAAAGGGTTTCCACATAAATCTCTCTTTCTCTCTTTTCTCTTTTTGTCTGATCTTACTTGTGTATGGAGATCGCACTCGATCTTTGAGATTGTGTACGTTGATCTCATTTTAATTTGTACAAACAATTATTTTCTTTGTATTCCTCAATCATTGCAATCGCCACCTCTGACCACCACCACCCGCCAGTCACCACGGTTGATTATTGTTGTCCAGTCATCAGCCACCACTGGTCAGCACCACCACCACCACAACTGTAACCACCACCCCATCGCCACCACCTTCGACCACTACAGCTACCTCCACGGCAACCTTCACCACAGTCGGCCACTGCCACCGTCAACTGCTTCCACATGATCGTCGCCACCACCTCGCCCCGCTACCACCAGTAGTCGCCACCACCCTATCGGCCGTCGCCACCACTACTGACGTAACCAAACAAGTGAATGAAGAGCCCATTTACTTTTAACTATATAGGGTACCTTAAACCATATACCGATATTTTAAAACCGGACCAAACAATAACCAGAATGGTTTCCAGACCGGTCCAGACAGATTGATCATGACAAAACCAAAAGCATGTTATATATATATAAAATAAAATAAAAAAATTGTACAGTACTAACCTTTTATCATAGAGAAAAAGTGTTTTTTTTTTTTGGACGGGAACGGACCTTTCTGGTTAGTAAATCACATGGTTAGTTCTTAGAGCACGACATAGACCGAGGCTCTATAATATAGCCACACATGAGCATATATAAATCTGCTACAAAGGTGAGGGAAAGCCTGCCACAAAGGCGGGAGATAAGCCAGTCACAAAGGAGGGAGGGAAGCTCAACACAAAGTCGGGAGAGGGAGCTCACGATATTCGATACCATGACATGCACACCCACTATGGGGGCAAGTGCTTTGCTACTGTTGGGATCACAATTTTCTTTTCTTTTTCCTTTTTTTTTAGGGGGGTTTTTTTTTTACTTACCAGCCGAACACTATTTGGTGTTTGGACATACCCCCCTCCCCCCCCCCCCCCCCCCCAACCAAAAAAAAAAAACATTAGCCTAAGACCCTATCTAACCAACCCCACATTAGAATAAGGCCACTGAAACATTTCATTTGAGCACCAGCCCCTCTAACCACTCCAAACTTTAGAAAAAACCCTCCCCTTATTTTTTAATCTCGAGACCACCCTCTTCCTTCATCTCTTGCAAGTCCGCCGGCTATCACACAGTCGAGGACAGAGGTGACTGCGAGTTGCGGGAGCGAAGGTGGCGACGGCTAGGGGTTCGGTTGCGTCCAGTGACAGCGACGACTGGGGTTCATCCCATTGCCTGTAGATTCGGGGGACCGGGGGGGGGGGGGGTTCAATTAGGTCCGGCGACAGCGACGGCTGGGGTTCATCCCATTGCCTGTAGATTTGTGGATTGGGGGGGGGGGGGTTAGTTAGGTTCGACGACAACGACGGCTGGGGATTCATCCCATGGCCTGTAGATTCGGGGGGGTCGGTTCGGTTAGGTCCGGGGTGACGGCGGGGGTTTCGGTTAGGTCCAACATGGGTGGCAGGGGGCAGGTTCGGTTAGGTCCGGCGGGGCCGGGCTGGGGTTCGGTTAGATTCGGCGGGTAGCGATGGCGGCGGCGGTGGCAGCGGTAGATGAGTGGCAACAGGCATAAATTTGAAGAAAAATGAGGGGCATTTTTGTCCGCAGAGGTTTCAGCTCAAATGAAAAGGTGGGTCGGGACTGCTGCTCAAAAAGGATCTCTAAGATGGACTTCCCCCCTGGAAAAAAAAATCATAATTAGTCATACCACTCTAAAAAATATGGTATTTAGGCCTACCCCCTAGAAAATTTGATTTATACTATATCATATATATTTAGGTATGCCCCCCCATTTTGGGTAAACACCATGTAGTAATTTGGGGATAAAGTCAAATTGGGAGGATATATCTAATTACAATTAATTTGGGGGCTAGGTCCAAACACCATATATTTTTGTGGGGATATGTCAAAATTATCCCCTTTTTTTTGTGAAGGGACTTCGTAATAGACCAACGTTCAAACCTTATGTTGTCTTTTTGGGGGTAAATTAGTCTTAAATCCCTGGGGAGGTCTTTATTTAAGCTAAAAGATACGGGTTGATAGGGTATTAGCTAAGTCCCTTTCGACGGACACATTTGTACAGTAAAATTCCTAACTGAAAATGCTAACTTTTTCAAACCTTTAAATAACAAAATTATCCCTCCATAACTCCTCCAAGAATATCAATTCGTCTCCAAAAAGAGTATCAATTTGTTTTTTGTAAGAGTATCGATTATTGACTCGATACTCTTGCTGCAATGATTTCTTTGTAGCTGCTACAGTGAAACCAAATTGTAGCTGCTAAGCGTATACTTTAGCCAAATTGATACTTTTGCTATAGTGATTTCACTATAGCTGCTACAGTGAAACCACTATAGCAGGAGTATCGATTCGATTTGGTAAGATTGAAAATTAATCGAATCGATGCTCTTGCTACAGTGATTTTCACAGTAACAGCTACAGTGGTTTCACTGTAGAAATCATTGTAGCAACCGCTACATACATTGTGGTCAATCGGTGAACTGACATTGTTGCTGGAGACGAATTGATACTCTGTGCTGGAGTTGAATTGGAGGTCAGGAGCAGTTTTATCATTTGATGGGACCGGGTATGTGCTTTTATGGAGGGACTTAGTGCAATATTTAAACATTACTTCCCCCCCCTAGAAAATTTGATTTATACTATATCATATATATTTAGGTATGCCCCCCCCATTTTGGGTAATTACCATGTAGTAATTTGCGGGTAAAGTCAAATTGGGAGGATATGTCTAATTGCAATTAATTTGGGGGGTAGGTCCAAACACCATATATTTTTGTGGGGATATGTCAAAATTATCCCTTTTTTTTGTGGAGGGACCTCGTAGTAGACCAACGTTCAAACCTTACGTTGTCTTTTTGGGGGTTAATTAGTCTTAAATCCCTGGGGAGGTCTTTATTTAAGCTAAAAGATACGTGTTGATAGGGTATTAGCTAAAGTCCTTTTCGAAGGACACATTTGTACAGTAAATCCCTAACTGAAAATGCTAACTTTTTTAACCCTTTAAATAACAAAATTGTCCCTCCATAGCTCCTCCAAGAATATCAATTCGTCTCCAAAAAGAGTATTGATTTGTTTTTTGTAAGAGTATCGATTAACTGAATCGATACTCTTGCTGCAATGATTTCTTTGTGGCTGCTACAGTGAGACCAAATTGTAGCTGCTAAGCGTATACTTTAGCCAAATTGATACTTTTGCTATAGTGTTTTCACTATACCTGCTACAGTGAAATCATTGTAGCAGGAGTATCGATTCAGTTTGGTAAGATTGAAAATTAATCGAATCGATGCTCTTGCTACAGTGATTTCAGAGTAACAGCTATAGTGGTTTCACTGTAGAAATCATTGTAGCAACCGCTACATACATTGTGTCAATCGGTGACCTGACACTGTTGTTGGAGACGAATTGATACTCTTTGCTGGAGTTGAATTGGAGGCCATGAGCAGTTTTATCATTTGATGGGGCGGGTATGTACTTTTATGGAGGGACTTGGTGTAATATTTAAACATTACTTGCTTTTTAGCTAATATATCATCTACTGAAAGGACTTAAGACTAAGTCTTCCATTTTTTTTGAGAAATCCCTCTTATCAAACGGGGGGCTATAATATATTCCCATACAAGATCACAAATAAACCTATAATAAGACAAGACCACAAAAAAAGAGAAACCTGCCACAAAAACTAGAAAGAAGCCCACGGGATTCGAACACACTATATGTGGGATGGAGTTCGACTCCTCTCTGCTTAGTGGATGTCTGCCCGTTGTTGGGAGCCGTCCGATGCACTCACCCCCAAAAAGATATATTTGGGGTGAGTGCATCGGACGGCTCCCCAGTCCCCAACAACTAGCTAACCTCCACTAAGGGGAGAGAAGTGACCTCAATTCCGCTAGTTAAGCTAGTGATACTGTGCAATTAAGGAGATGCGGTCGTGTCATTAATTTCCCATGGTCCCGAATTGTCACTAAGAAAGACAACAGGGGTGAGTCCGTCATTTCACCCAACACATGGAACGAGCAATTAGACGCCAAGCAGCCAGTCAAACCACGAGATTTTGACCGTTATTCAACGGTCAAAGTTTTCACGTCCTCCCCCCCCTCTTCTTAAGAGGATGTCAGCCTCCTCTGCTCTCCTACAACCCTGGCCTCCATCTCAAAACCCATGCATACACACCCACCACCTCCTCCTCCTCTTCTCTCCTCTTAACCTAATCCTCCCCGGCCCCTTCTCTCTCTCTTTCTCTCTCTAGCCATGACTTCTTCCTCGGGGAGCTTAGAGACCTCAGCCAACTCCCGTCCGGCGTCCTCCTTCTCGACCCCCTCGTTCTCCGAGCTCCTCGCGGGGACGGTGGACGATGACGCCACCTACCGGTCCATGATCGGTTTGAGCCCGGGAGAGTTCCCGGACTACCCCGGGCCAAAGTTCAAGTCCACCCCTCCCCCTTCACTGCCCATCTCAACTCCCTCAATCCCTTCTTCTTGCTACTTCTCCATCCCCGCCGGCCTCAGCCCCGCCTACCTCTTGGACTCCCCGGCGCTGCTCTCTTCCTATAATGTAAGTAGGCCTATGTCCAGTCATTCATCACGCGTGTTATGCCTTAGAAGTTTATTCAATTTAACGTAGAGGAACCGCTTTCTTTTGTTAGTAGGTTTCTTTTCTTGGTGCTTAGGTATAGTTTGATGCCATTTTGAACTCTACTTTCTTATTTTACTTGTGGTGTTTTTTCTTTCCAATCTCTCTCTCTCTCTCTCTCTCTCTCTCTCTCTCTCTCTCTCTCTCTCTCTCTAAAAAATAAAAGAAAATAGAAAAATCAGCATCTAAGCTTTGCCCTTGTTTTCTTCAGTTGATCTCATGATTTGACTTTTTGTTTTCTATTCATGGGAATGTATATATCTGCATAGTTGGAATTCAACACTTTGGGATAAAAGGTAAATGGTTTAGTTTTTGACAACTAGGGTGATTTTACCTTAAACCCCCCCCCCCCCCCCCCAATTGGGTAATTAAAAAAAAAAACTCTCCCATCTTAATTTTCAAATTTCACCCCCTAAAAAGTAATCATTTTTCCATTGCAAAAGGAGTCAACAAGGGGCAAGAGTTTTCAATTAAAACCATAGGGGATGTTGTTTAATTACCCCAATTAACTAGGGGGCAAGGTGAAAAGATAAAAAAAAAGTATATATCTGCATACTTGGATTTCAACATTTTTGGATTAAAGGTAAATGGTTAAGTTTTTTTATCATGTAAATATTGTTTAGGAAAGACAACTAGGGCTTTTTTTTTACCTTAACTTCACGGGAATTGGGTTAATTAACAAATACCCCCCTCCGATCTTAATTTCAAATTTTAACCCTCAAAAAATTAATCACTTTCTCTTTGCAAAAGGCCACGAGAATTTAGGGTCAACTAGGGGTAAGAGTCGACAATTAAGACCATAGGGGATATTTTTTAATTACCCAAATTAACTAGGGGTCAAGGTCGAAAAAACCCAAAAAATGCATATATCTGCATACTTAGATTTCAAATTTTTTGGATTAAAGGTAAATGGTTAAGTTTTTTATGATGTAAATATTGTTTGGGAAAAAAAAAACTAGGGTTTTTTTACCTGAACCCCCCAGTAATTAGGGTAATTAAAAAATAGCCCCTCTAATTTTAATTTTCAAATCTTACCCCCTAAAAATTAATCACTTTTCTATTGTAAAAGGCCACGAGGATTTAAGGTCAACAAGGGGCAAGAGTCGACAATTAAGACCATAGGGGATATTTTTTAATTACGCCAATTAACTAAGGGGGCAAGGTCGAAAATACCAAAAAAACCTTCCTTCATCTCCATGCATCCATTTCACTAATTTAGCTCATCCATTTCACTAATTTCACTAATTTAGCTCATCCATTTCACTCATTTAGCTCATGGTGTGTTGCTTCTGTTTTGATAGGTCTTGCCATCTCCAACTTCAGGAACTTTTGCTGCACAACCCCTCAGTATCAGGGGCCCTTGTTCTGGCTATCAGCAAGGCATCAAGGAGGAAGGCATGGCCAACTCTGATTTCTCTTTCCAATCCCACAACCTGGTGCCGTTCTCTTCGGTAATTATAAGTTCTCGAATTCCTCGAATGACTTGTCCGCCGCTTAATTATTGTTTAATATCGAACACCTCGTGCGGTGTGGTCAACCAAAACAACCTCAAACGTGTGCTTTCACACATGAAATTGTCCGCTTTGGTCGAACCCGGATAACTCGAGCTCAAAGACCTCGTGGTTTTATAAAACCCAAGTCACTTGTGGAGGTGAAACCACTTGAGTTATAACAAGCCTGAGACCTCCTCTCACGACTAAAGCCATCCTCTTTAATATCCTCGGATAACCCAAGGGGGATCACCAAACAATCACCTGGAGAGGCCCTCGGATAACAATTAACCTCAGAGGCGGGGCTTTCACACGTGAAATTGTCTGCTTTGGTCTAACTCCGGATAACTCAAGGGCTCAATGACCTCACGACTTTATAAAAGGCGCAACTTGTCGATGGGATACCACTTGGGTTATAACAAGCCCGAGACCTCCTCTCACATGTGATGTGGGACAAAAGTCCCCGAACATTAATTATTATTTATTTTTTTGCAATCCAAAAAACCAACATGTCCATTCTTCTCTCCCCCTACATTTAATGCCACTGATTCATTGTTTAATCCCTGTAGGAAGAAGGCTTGGAAGGGCATCAGCAATCATGGAGCTTCCAAGAACCCACCAACAATTCATCCGAAGTATCTTCAAGGAACTCCAGCATCAAAGCCGAATTCTTCGCTCCGATCATCCGAATGAGCTCTTCCGAGACCCCGACCTTGCAGGCCACCACCCAAGGCAGCAGTGGCGGCGGCTACCGATCGAATGCTCACCATTCCAGCCATCAAGATTCTCGGGCTCTCGGCGATCAGAGGAGGTCGGACGACGGGTACAAGTGGAGGAAGTACGGGCAGAAACAGGTGAAGGGGAGCGCGAACCCCCGGAGCTACTACAAGTGCACCTACCCGAACTGCCCGACGAAGAAGAAGGTGGAGAGGTCCTTGGATGGGGAGATCACTGAGATAGTGTACAAAGGCTCCCACAACCACTCCAAACCTCAGCCCACTAGAAAGAGTTTGGCCTTATCACAAGCAATTCAGGCTGCCTCCAATCATTCTCTCGGTGGGGGATCACGAATGGTAATGGAATCAGTCGGGGAACCGGACAACTCTCCTGCTTCCTTTGGCGATGATGATCGGAACATGAACGGATCAGGCGGAGATGGCTTCGATGAAGACGAGCCCGATGCTAAGCGGTGGTAAGCTTTGATTTCTTTGCGAGATTCAACCCGGTTGGGGGATCGAATTGTTTGGTGATAAGGGGAATGAGAGTAGGCCTTCCTTTCTCTTTTCAGGAAGAACGAGAGCGAGAACGAAGGGATTTCCACGTCGTCTGGAAATAGGACGGTGAGGGAGCCGAGGGTGGTGGTTCAGACGACGAGCGAGATCGATATCCTCGACGATGGATATCGGTGGAGGAAATACGGTCAGAAGGTGGTGAAGTGTAATCCCAATCCAAGGTAGAGCACTGCTTCTTCTGCCCCTTAATTAATACATCTAGTCATTAATCTCATGCCCCCTCAAAACTGATTGTGAGGGAGAGGGGACAACGGAGATATATATATATATATATATATATATATATATATATATATATATATATGTATATATATATATATATATATATACACACACCCCTAATCGATGTGGTATTATCCGCTCAACACCTGTCCGCTCATAGAGCATGTTTTAACGGGGACTTATCCGCACACTGAGAGAGGCGTCAGCGGGGAGATATTAGAGGTTGTGACAAAACCACATGAGGGGAGACGGTGTGGGGCATGCTCTAATACCAAGTTACTAATCACGTGCCTCCTCAAAACTGGTTGTGAGGGGGAAAGGGCAATGGGTATATGAAGACACGGATCTCCTACATTTAATCGATTTGGGATTATCCGCTCACACATCTAAATTGTTGAACTGTTAGTCCCACATCAGTAAGGGGAGCAGGGTGCCAGGTGGCCTCTCTTAATATATATCCGTTGTGCTCTTCTCTTTTCAAGAGGTCAACCTTTTGGAGCACTCGGGTATATGTTGACACATGGTATCATAGCTGGGTCCGTTTCGGGAGCGTCTCTCGAGTGACCCCGTCGCATCCGGCCGCAAACGTTGAAACGCACTCTGCGTGTGGGTGGATGTACGTTGAATGGTTAGTCCCTCATCGGTAAGGGGAGCAGGGTGGTCTCTCTTAATATGTCCGATGTGCTCTCCTCCCTCCAAGAGGTTGGCTTTTGGAGCACTCGGGTGTCTTCATGCACCTATGTTTGATCCTAAAATGATGGTTTGAATTAGGTTTTCTCATCGATTCCATTTACCTTGTAAATAACCAGGAGCTACTACAAATGCACAACCCTGGGTTGCAATGTGAGGAAGCATGTGGAGAGGGCAACTCAAGATCTGCGATCGGTGATCACGACCTACGAGGGCAAGCACAACCACGATGTTCCTGCGGCTCGAGGAAGCGGTGGACTCGCACTCAACAGACCTTCGAACGGCGGAAACGGTGCCACCATGGTCGTCAATCCTCCGGAGATGGCGAATCATCTGAATGAAATGCCGACCAACCCTTTCTTTGTTGGAAGAACCAATCCAGCTGAGGGTCATCATGCTCCCTTTGCGCTCGCCTCTCGGAGCTACGGGTTCTCCGGATTCGAGAATTCGACGGATTACTACATTAACCATCAGCATCAGCAGCAACAACAACAACAACAACAGAGACAGATGGAGAGTATGCTCTCGACAGAGAGAGAAGCAAAGGACGACTTGTTCCTTGAGTCTCTG